>JASFAT010000024.1:0-278313 GCA_031353405.1 Baronia brevicornis
GCGAACACTGTACTACGGCAGACGGTTCCCTTCTGTGACATATTTATGAGTTACATATATTATTTTCTTATATTTCTATATTCTTATATTATATCACTCTATATATCTAACAGTAAATTATTACGGTTGTAGTGACGGTGATATGATACTATAATTAATTTCCGCAAGCAGAATTAGTTTTTAAACTCAACTACTACTTTGTAAATATTATTTTATTCGACCTATAACCTATTATAAATATGATAGAATATTCCATGGTAAAGTAGTAGTGGGTTGAAAACATATTTTTGCCACCGGGCACCATATAAGATATTGGAATGGAAATTAATCAATTCGAAACTAGAATCTAAGTTATCCAAGTCATATCTTGAAAGTACGTAGCTTTTGTTCTTAATTCGACAAATAGTAATATAGACAAATAGATAGATGACTTGTTCATTCAAGGCACAATACAAACAACATCAAAAGTAACAATCAAAATAAACTTAAGATAAAAATTAGAGTAAAGTATTGCATAAATTTTGGAATAACTTAAAATTAACATTAATTTAACAAAGAATAGGTCGTGGTCCAGCTTTAATGCTGTTAGTTGGTTAACTACAGCGCTGGTCATTCTACCAACACCTGTAAGATTTGTTTGCTTATTAGTTTTTTTTTGTTTGCTGCAAAAATACTTGAAAACTGGACACCCTAAAGGAATGTCGAAACGCAAAGAGTTGCGGTGACGCCGAGTCGGCGCCGGCTCGGATTTATGTGGGAATTTCGATTCGGAATCGGGCGGACGATAAATTTGAAATGAAATTAGACATCGGCAGAAGTTTGTTGGTGATTAATGAAGATATGTGAGATATGTGTTTCTGTACCTTGATAAAATTTTAAGTGTAAGCTAATCAAAGAACGAGCTTCTGTAAAGAACGCAAGAAGCAAAGAATGTTTTGGGACTTCTGCTTTTGATTCAATATCAAACAAAGGTAAAAAATATACGGGTATATAAAATTCGCAATATAATGCTATATATACGGTGTCCAGTCGAATTACTATTTAGGTTTTCTAACGTAAAAAAATACAAATAATGTAAATAAAATTCAACAACCTTAGGTAAGAAAATTATGGGTTTTATTTTTTACAAATAATTTCTATAATAATTGTTAACTGCTTTGTCTATAGTAGTGTTCAGAGCCACTTGCTGAAGTAGTTCCGTTGAGATGCAGTTAAACTCGCGACTATATTTTGTCTGAGACGGTCATCAGGTTTGTTTCATATACTTTACTTTTGAGGTACCACAGACCACTAGAGTAACCACAGAAAAAAGTCACTAGAGGTGAGATCCAGCGCCTTGGGTGGTATCTTGTTGAAACCATGTGCATGAATTGTAGGCGGGAAGAAATTTTATATGGGCAAGTATAAATTCATTTTGTGTCATAGTTTGAGACATTTTTATAAAACCATTCTTACTTGAAGCGTACGAAGTATCTTCGAATACATTTTTTTTTGAGTTACAAGTTCTGATGATTAGGCCAACGATATGATCAACATTAAAGTCACTAAAGAAGCAATTGATGATTAATAACATAAGATTGATATAAAGTGTATTCTTCGTAGTTCTTTTGAAGCTTTAATGCTAAAAAACCTAGGGTTACGAGAATAAAATTAATTTATTTGATACCTTAAAGGCCGGCAACGCATTTGTGTTGCCTAGAGTGGTGCAGAAATCTATAGGCGGCGTTCATTGCTTTCCATAAAAAAATGTATGTCTTTATATTTCGACTAACTTTTTCAGACTCGTTAGTGATGCACCCACGTAACTTTATCCTGATCTCGTTATATCAATCTCCCTTTTGACAACTTAATGGATTATAGAAAACGTCTCCAAGGGGAACGACGCTAGACGCATTCCGTTTCCTTTTTCTTGAGACGATTATTATCTTCTGATTTATTTCTTTGACAGAAATTCAGTTTTTATGTTTAAGTTAAAAATGATAATAACTTCAAAGTAAAAAGACAGATATTCAGTTTTTATATTTAAGATAAAAAAAAATATAATATTATAATAGCTTTAACGGAAATGTGAACAGGTGAACTTACGTAATTGTTTTAACACAAACTCAAGATACACAAAACGCAAGAACTAATAATATCCAGACCTAAAAGAAATACCTGTGTGTTATCCAGAAGTTTAAGTTGTTACGAATCGAACTTACCAACATCAAGCTAAACGAAACTTGTGGGCTTAGTAGAATAACATTACGCCATTTAGCTCATCATCAATATAAATTACACATAAACAAGCAGTTAGTTTGTTGGTAAGGATTGTGCTTGCGATTTGCGGTCATAGGTTCGTATCTCCCATTGGATTATTGACGTGGATTGACGTATTTTCCTAGCACAAACATTATTATTTTAGTTGAAATGGTGAGCAAAAATTCTAGTTATATTAAAATAATGTTATCCTTCTTTTTGTTTTAAAAAAAAGCACTTGTTCAGTACTGAATCCGAACCTTCGTTATACTGTACAGAATTCCTGAACCTTTCGGACACAGCGTTTTAATGTATTTTTCTTCACGTCAAAAGTACATAGATATATAATAGAATATAGATGTTGCTACTGCTAGACTTGGACTTCGTTTATATCACGGTGTCGTTTTTGTGTTTATGTTGTATTTTCCATATGGAAGGCAAACGACGCCACTTGTTTGTCTTCGTTTTAAAAGAATTAGATAGATAGATATATTATTGATTGTACACCAAAAACAAAGTAATAATGTATATAAACAACCAATATATATATATATATATATATATATATCATATATATATATACGAATATATACGAATCTTTACAATATATCTATGACCGAAAACGTATTTTCTATAAGTAGGAAGTGACGTATTTTGGATTCATTTATCCTTTGAATCAGAAATGTAAACTGCATTGAATGGTCTCGGTTGCTTTTTAATTTTTTTTAATTCTTTTAAAAAGCAATCGAGACTCGATGCATTTGTTTTCAAATGGTGTTTAAAAACAAAATACGTCATTTCCTACTTACAGCAAATACGTTTCTGTCGACGATATATAATATATGTGTATGTAATGCTATTACGAAGGATACAATAAAATTATATTGCACCTGTTTATTTCACGCGATGGCGGCTGAAGTTCGCAAGTGAGAGAGAAAATCGGGGACTTACTAACAGCTGAATGTCACCCCTTCGTCGGAAACAATTCGGGGACGAAAACATCCGTTAAAGTTCCGGTGTGCGATGTTACGTGCCAACTAACTTTCTCGTTACATGAACGAGAAATTATATTTTAAATGTCCCCCAGTTCCGGTTTCTTCGTGTCTGATATTCCGCTAGTTCGATGTTAGGTTATTATTTATGGTATTGCTAAGATTTTTTATACTTCTACTTTTTATCTGCGATTTTTTTTATCACGATATAACATGATTCAAAATAATGATATGAATATTTTTTTTAATAATTCATAAAGTAAATTATATACGACGACCGATTGGCTCAGTGGTGGGGCCCTCCGCCCACGGAGTCAATGGTCGCGGGTTCGAACCCCGCATCGAAATAAATATATATATGGATTTAAAAATATTTATTCCAAGTCTGGTAACCCCCCTCAATCCGCATTTTCCATTCCTGCCCACCCACGGTCTGCTGTACCAAAGGATGCGTGGCTAAGGGCGAGCTTAGTCGCAAGCGTGCCGGCCGTCCCGGGATCGGGATCCCCCGGGTACTATGGTGCCTTACCTCAGCATGCAGGGCTCTGCTGTGGCTGACCTCCATTCTCCCTGGCGGCTCGTGGGATTCACTAAGATGAATTTAAATTCGAAGATGTTAATGCTGATAGCCTATTGGATTTAACAGCTTTATCGAATGCACGGCTCGGATGGAAGCCCGCGGGCGAGATGAATTTAATATACCTAATTTGTTGAAAAATGACGGCGACGTGGGACGGCGGACGGGGCAGTGTGGTCTCTGTCAACCTCTGCGGAGGATAGGCGCCAATATATATATATATATATATATATATATATATATATTTTTTTTTTTGTTTTTTCGTACTACGCTGTGGCTATTTGTTTTCAATCGCTATGCATTTTCGAGACGAAAGACGACGAGGTGGAGAAAATTACAGTGGGTTTTACTTTGAAAAAATTTAAGAGTTCTAAAAATTATGAACGCGCGAACTCGTGTTTAAAATAAAAAATCTTACTTCCAGCTTATTATTTGGCGTGTAATTTTTGTCGCGCATATATTTGTATTACTATTCTTTTGAAGACAGGGCACATACAAAAATCGCTCTTTCACTTGGATGCATACAATCAACAAGCAGGAAACGACAAACTTTTGAAAAATTTCCGCCATATCCGGCCTTTACGCGATCAAAGATGAGGGGACAATAGTAACACCGTTCATATCTTACCTACACGCGCAGAAAATTCTTGCTGCTCAATAAAGAAAAGAATAAAACAGTTAAGAATAATCAAAAACAAATCAATATAGAAAATATTAACAATAGAGGGTATTATTACACTAGGGATTCTCTTTATCACGCCTAGACTCAAAATAAGAAACTGTTAGAATTTAAATATTTATCCTAAAGCGATAAATTAAATAGTGACCCTCGGCACAAGGAAAATTAACTTAGTTTTCTATTTATTATATTGCTATTTTAATCTATAATACGTAAAAATATGGGTAGAAATGGCATCTTTGTCCTTCGTTTTACCGTAGCGAATGCTTCGACAAATCACCTTTACCTGAAATAATTAAAAATAATAACTCATTGTTGTTAAGTTCAGTGATATTTATGATGACTATAAATGGTTAAATTACCTTTGAAATATTAAAATGTCATTTTGATATTTCTAATATAAAATTAATGAACAATTCATTTATAAATACTAATTTATAAACTAAGACATCTATACATTTTTCATTTGTTTTCATTATTGTCTAAATAAGGATCTCGGATGTTTTATTAAGGTTTCGTAGGCACTAGATATAGAAAGTCTACTCTGTAAAATATTCTTTGAAAATTGTCATTTTTCTGCTCGGCGGGTGGGTAGTGTGACAATGCGCCGCGGGATACGGGGGGAGGTGAGAGGGATGAAGGGCAGGGGACGACCGCCGTGTTTGTGATGTTTTCATTTTTCACTCACTTTTCACATTTTTTATACAAAAACTTGTAAAAAAGGACCATTTTGATAGCACCGAAATATTGTGGTGAAGTGACAGGTATTTTGTACTACGCTTTTCAAATGAAATATGAACTTTTCTTATTAATATTATTGTAATAATTTAGTGTCATTTAATAGTAATAGCTAAACTGGTAATGAGATTGCGCTAACGATGTAGAGACGTAGGTTTGGTTCTATCGTAAGCACTATTAGCCCAATTTGAATGGTTGATAATAATCCAGCAAAACGATATGACACACTGGTTTTTCCTCTGGTAAAATACTCAAAATTAAAAAGAGATCAAAAACATTTCAACATCCGATGACATAATGTTGCATAATAGCACGAATCGCTTAAAAAAAAGCTCAAAGTGTATACATGTGAGTTCCGTGTATTTTATTTAATCTCATACAAACAGTTACACTCACAGTCACACTCACAGTCACACCCACACTCACACTCACTCTCACACCGACGCACGCACGGCTTCTTTTGTGGGGGCACGTGAGGGCACGCAGAGCCTCCAAAGAAAATTTCGAAAATATCGGAAAATTTCGTTTTATTTCCAAAGATATTTGTTTTGGAATCGGAAATCCTACGGCCGCCAACGATTTAAGACGCTCTCAGTTGGATGCGGACAAATGGAAGGAGAATCTCTGGGATGGAGCTCCTAAGTACCAGTTAGGAGCTCCATCCCAGAGATTAGACCAGTACTCCATATGCGGCTGCACTTGTGCCTTGTACAGCTGGAGACGGTGGGTAGCTGTTAAATATTGCCTCGATCTGCTTAGTACCTCAAGTTTTTGGAAGCCAATTTAGCTTTTCCCTCCAAATGACTCCAGAACTGGACGTCACTCGATATGTCAACGCCGAGGATGCCGATATTAGGTATTTTATGAAGGTGAATGTTCTTAAAGTGAGTTGATACGGCAAAGGGGCTAAAATAATAATATATTGATTAAATGTTCTGAAATAACCGTCGAGACTGTATTTTTTTACTATAAGTTATCATAGTTAAAATGTAAATCGGTAATTGGCTCCAAAAGTTTTCGAATAATTTATATGTATTTGCGTATGATTTTTGTGGAATTAGTTTTGAATAAATAAATCAAAATACTATATTTGTCATCGCAGAACTCTAAAACTCAACATTCAAAAGTCTAGTGACGGATACCCGCAGAAATTGTAGGAGGGATTATTACGTCATTACCGTGCCCTCTAGAAACTCTAATTGTTTCCGTATGGGTCGCGAGACGTATCAATTTGCGACCAATTTACTACCGCTTCAGAACCGGAATGCGTATCATCGTCGATGTTTAGAGTCACATTTGCATAATATTTATTTTGGTTTGCATTTCTCTCATCTTTATGCTATTCTTAATAATGTATTCTGTATAATATTTCTGCTTATAGCCTATTAATTTCAACTATCATATTAAGTTTAATGAAAAAGTTATTTTTAAGGAAAATAAATATCTACACATAAATATTGAAAGCATTTACATGCACATTTACATATGGATTACATATAGATACATTTATATTATATACATTTATATATTACATACGGATGCGTGGCTATGGGCGAGCTTAGTCTCAAGCGTGCCGACCTTCCCGAGATCGGGCTTTACTTGGTACTATGGCGCCCTTGCGGCTCGTGGGATTCATTAAGACGAATTTAATAATAAAATTTAATAATAAACCTAATTTGTTGAAAATAACGGCCACGTGGTTCGCCACCCGTCACGTCCTGATTCTCACGAGGGCGAAAAGCAACTAATGGAAAGCCGTTTCGCTGCAAAGAATGGTAGCGGATGGTGCTCTGTGGTCTCTGCCAACCCCTGCGAGGGAAAGGCGTGAATATATATATATATATATATATATATATATATATATATATATATATATATATATATATATATATATATATATATATATATATATATATATATATATATATATATATATATATATATATATATAAATAAAATTATATAGACAGTTGTTTATTTAGCAAAAAGGATGGGTCGTCCTTGGTACCGATGGACCGACGCAGTGATCGCTGATATGAGCGATCTTCGGGCAAGTTATTAGCGAGAGGCAGCCCAGCATTGTGACCAGTGGCGAGTTCTCAATTCGGAGGGCAAGAACCAAGGAAGCCAAGGCACATTTTAGATCGTTGTGTCGGCGAGATAAATAAGTAAAATTCGCGAAAAAATTTACAATTTTAACTTTTGTATTTCATGGTTCCAACATCATTATCCTGTGATAGTTTGCTACTGGGAATAATTCTCCTCTAAGGCGCTCTATATAGCCTGATCTTCGACCACGTGGATCTAATTTCTACCAATCACCACGCACAGATCGTCGCTCCGTGTAGCGATAGGCGTTCCACACTACATTTGCAAAGACATGAGCTGCTTTTATTTGTGTTGGCTGTAATATTTTTAAAGTCATACTTCCAAAGAATGTGAGATCGTGAGCTGACTTAAACCAAGAGACATCTATAAAACAGAAATAAAACACACAATAAAAATCTTTATTTGAATTTAAGCGACAAATAAAATTTACACATAAAGCCAAAGCAATAACTCTATGTTCGAAACCACAAACGATAAAACTTTGAAGTTATTCTTTAACTTATATCTTATTGCTCTCTTTGCAAGTAATATTGTTCTGGTGTTTGTCAGTTATACTCTTTTATTTCTCCTTTACAAACCATACATCATACTTATGCTCTTTGTTGCATAACCTATTTCAAAATGAGAAGTTTCTACTTAAGAATGGTAAATTTAGGGGTTGTTACTTGGGTAAGAGTAAAACGGATTCTGTAGGATTAATAGTGCGTCTATTGGTCTCATATGAGACGGATTCTGTGGTAATTTTACCTAATAAACTAAAGTCTTGTGGCATTTTTTTTTCTATGATAGAACTAACTAACTAACTTTGTTGGCGCAGCGACCCAAAATGGATCTTGGCCTCCGAACAGATCTTACGCCACTTTGCCCTGTCCTGCGCCACCTCCTGCCAGCTACAGACTTGTACCTGGGGCGCCCCAAAGGACGTCGTCCAGTTGGGCGTCCCACATACGCTCTCTTGACTGCGCGATCCTCCCCCATCCTCTCCACGTGGCCCAACCAACGAAGTCGGTGAGCCTTAGTCACTCCTATTACATTAGGTTAGGCCACTAGATGCTCGATTTTGGCATTTTTTTGATAAACATCTATAAGAAAACCTGGAAATCGCCTGACGGTCAGACAGTAAACCAGATTGATCACGTTTTCTATGATAGAATAATAAAAAACATTACATATGCTATAATTTCTTTCATTCTTTAAAAATTTTATTTTTTTATACACTAAATATAATATACAGTGTTATAATATTATTAATATTTGTTCTTTTTATTGTACATTTACCCGTATAACGGAAATGGAACTATTTCTCGTACTTCTAAATGAAAATGACGTACATAATTTTGTAGAATCGCTAACTGAATAGGCAGTGGACTGGTCACATCTGTCGGAGAGCCGATAATCGCTGGGGCAAACGAGCTCCGGAGTAAATACGACGTTTAAACACACATCCCTGGCGTCCATTGTATAAATTCAGCTACGATATCCGCAGAGTAGGCGATGATAAATTAGCAACCACCCTCGCAAAACTTTTCTCTTGCTTTTCTATTTTAGCAAGTAATAATCACTACATACGATACGGATAACTTCGTCAACTTTTCTACACTCTTATGGCATTGTATGTAATTGCCATAGAAACGACAAACAACAGTGACAAATATATTATTTGACTGCTTCTTCTTGGTGAAGCTACCGTTTTTAGAATCATTGATAGCGAATTCGATTCTCTCATCAGGATAAATATTGCTATCTGTTGCTGTCTGTGTGTTAATATAGCTGTCTGTTTACCTCGTCAATCTACCTTAGACAAGGTTGTTGGTTAATGTCAATTTCTCTAGAAATATCATAGTAGGACAGACATATCTATATGGGCTGTTAAAAGAAATTTATATTTGGGATAGATGCCTTTTTAAAAATCAAAGGCATTTGTTTTTAAAAACTTTTTCATTTTATTTTACTTCACATTTGTATATTACGATGTATAGGCATGTAAAGTAGAATAAAATCAAAAACTTGAATTTAAATTAATTAAAATCGGCCAATCAGCCCGCGTTATTAGAAAACAAAATATTATCTCTTTTAAACATCTCTTCTATGCTAATAAAATTTCTCATTCATACTTATGTGCGCTACATTTCACATCTTATCTTCTACTTCTAAGCATGCCGTTCAGCACCGCAGCACAGTCATTCAGCACCACTCTCCTCCTGCAGCAATTCTGGAGCACTCGCTATCCCGGTCCACTCCCTGATATTACGTAGCCAAGAAACTTTTCTCCGACCAACTTGTCTTTTGTCCGCGTCTTTTCCCATCATGTTTAGTTGCAGCAACCTGTACTTGTCATGTCTCATGATATGACCCAGGTAAGCCACTTTTCTACCTTTGACTTAATTAAATTAAATATACATTTATTATACATAATACACCCCAACATCTTCATTGTTTGGACTATTTAGTTAATATATAATTCAATGTATTTGTATTGATATATGTAAGTAAATATTTATCTCAGTAACTAACCAGCAAACAGTATTAGTGCAAAACTTGCTGTTTGTATTTGTACGGCAGAGTAATCCCTCGTTAGCGGCGGATTTGACCGAAAGCGGGTTCGCTAGTGAGCTATGGTACTTCAATTAACAAAATCCTTACCTTTTGTTTGTGTTGGGATTTTTATAAAACTAAATGAAATATTTTTTTTATGGGATAGGAAGGCAAACGAGCAGGCGTGTCACCTGATGGAGAGCAATCAACACCGCCCATAGACATCCGCAGCGCCATAGGCAGTGCGGAAGCGTTGTTGACCTTTAAGAAAGTGTCATAATGGGAGTGGGAATGGGTGGGGGAGGAGGTAGAGGGAGGAGGAAGGATGTTGGGCCTCCGGAACTCCGCCACTCACTGTACGAAGCGTGATAGCTAAGCTACCGCTCAGACGCCGGTTTTCTGCGTGAGATATTTCCCCGGGCGAGCCGGTCCATTCATGATACAGACAAATATTATGCCATTCTAGACAAAGTATTCGTCTACAGCGTGGTTCTACCACTATTTTATCATTTTGCTAATGGCATTTACATTGACGATCAATTGGCCCAGTGGCGACGCTCCCCGTCAATAGTCCCGGCCTCGATCCCCGCATCGGAATAAATATACGAGTATGTATGACGTACAGTGTGTATATGTTTGTGTGTATTTATTCCGAGCCTGGTAATCCAATCGCCAATCCGTATTGGTGGGTTAACGTCCGTACTTCCAGCAATGAACCTTCTTATTCTTTTCTTTTTATAACGACCAGTTCCAACTAATATGTCAGTCTCAAGTACAATGTGATAACATCAAATTTCTCGAAATATAACTAGTCAAACTATCATATTACGTTTTCATAAAATGGTGGCTATTTTACCAAAACCTTTTCAGTCAACTTAAAATGTCACGATACATCCATTTACTACATATCACTTTACTTATACGTCTTAACCGAATTCAAAACCAAAATTAGCCAAATAATTATATTATGCGAATTATATTATGTAATACGCCAGCATAATTGAACAATATAACTGATAATAATATAAGATTATGAAAATGAAGTAAAAACACAACATCACTGATGTAAATTGGCAGGAAATTACACCGAGTCTAGTTGGTAAACAGTAGATCTTGTGTCTAATCGAGTTGCCCACGCCTGAACTAAGTAATAATACAATGTCGCCTTAATCAACAGTTATACTCCGCAAATCTAATTTCAAATCAATTGAACAATATAACAAATAATAATATAAGATTATGAAAATGAAATAAAAACACAACATCACTGATGTAAATTGTCGGGAAAATACATCGAGTCTAGTTAGTAAACAGTAGATCTTGTGTCTAATCGAGTTGGCCACGCCTGAACTAAGTAATAATACAATGTCGCCTTAATCAACAGTTATACTCCGCAAGTCTTATGGAACGAAAATTATTTAATGTGGCGTGAAAGGTTTGCTTGTTTTGGCATTGTTATCCTCCGTTTAACCGCCGCGAGTATACTGCGAGTAATTTAATTACGAAATTTACAGCTGAGTCTTACGTCTCTTGTATATCAAACTAAGAGATTTATGTTACAGTTAAATTTGGCTTAAATTAATTGTCATAGAATTTTAGGAAAATACTTTATTGTGTTTATTTAAAGAAGATAAGTTTATTATTAATAAAAGCAGTAATAATTATTAATAAATAATTATGTAAATTTTCACGGAGTTTAATCCTATGGTTGTGTAGAAGAAATCGCTATTAGCGATAAGAACGCCATTTATATATAAATATTATTATTTTTATATTATAATATATAATTGTATAACTTTGTTTTTGGTGTACAGTAAAGAATATATTTATCTATCAAAATGTTATATATTATAAATAAATTTTTACTTTCTCCCCTTTTTCTTGAATTACTGGCGCCATATTTTTAAAAAAAAAGCCCATATCACTCGTACAGTCAAAATAAATCTACGTACACATCATAGGTTATATTTATCCAGTTGACTCCGTAAGCAGTATCTACACCACTGAATTAATGAAGTCATTAAAAAAGTTTTGTAAATAAAATCATTTGTAAATAAACCATCTGTCAGTGGTTTCACGCAGCTAAGTTCGGTCTTAAAGAATATTTATAGATCATAATGAAAAACAAAGTGTTATTTATATGAAAATAATGAAAATAAATTTGAATTTTCCGTCGAAATTTTAAACGAAATCTGCTAATATCACTTATAATTTAAGTAAACCAAACATAGTAGCACTAAAAACAAATATAATAAAAATTATCAGTTGAAACGTCACATTATAATATAGTTTACTGCGTTGTTCTTCCAAAAATATGTTTTGAGTTTTGAAATAAACGTAAATTTAAGAAAAGATAATTTCAGAAGAAAATAAGACCAGTTTTCTTATTATGCAACACTTATAATTGCTTTTAAATTTTAAACCGTGAATTAGATTTATTTCTCATTTTAAACTTTGTTGTTTTCAAAATACTGTGATAGAGTGATATATGTATTTATATTGTAAACTGATATATATAAATTGTTGCAGACAAAAACAAGACCGACTCTTATAAATACGATTATTTTCAACGCGTCCGTTCATTTATCACCCGCATCGCTACGTTGGCGGGACAAAGCATTTTTCCACAATAATAACATAATCACAACAATTTATCTGGCGAGAGCATCGCCCCAACTTACGTGCTTTCAACAAATTGGGCCAATCGCCACACCTTTTGTGCTTGGATGCGAGAGTTTGATCAAATATTTGTAGCTTCAGGGGAGTTATATGTTTGGAGTGCCGGAGTAACGATCTAACTTTTGCAGCAGCGAGTTCGAGGCGTGTTTCAGCTTCGACTTAAATGAGCGTTCAATTCTCATTAAAGAGTTTAAGATTCCACTGCTTCGCGGCAATTATGTGCAGCTATTTGTCCACTTTTGTTGTATGGTTCCTTTACACTTGTAACTAGTAGACCGTTTTTGCTTCTTCTCTTGCTCTTCTTTTTCATGGATAGAAGAAAAAATTGCTTTCCACCAGGAGACGTGCTGACTCGTTTGCCTTTCTTTCCCATAAAAAAATAAAACGAAGTAACAGTAAGAAGGATAAGATATTTCCCCGATCGTGTCAGCCCATTCGTACTATCATAGCTGTGTCACTGTTAAAAGTCAGTAAATTTTTTTCCCTAATAAATCAGTGAACGTCACTGACTTCACGTAAAGTATAAAGTAACCAGTTCCGCGGTTAATGTGGAACTTGTACGTGTATTAAACATTAAACTATTCGAGGAGAAATGTCCCCTCGCGCCGCATCCATCAAGCAGTCTTAATTGAGTAATGGCCGATGTGGCGGGCTCTGATTGATCGCCGTCTACCGCACGCTAAATATGATGTATTACCACACTGCGTATGCTATATTGAAACGCGACAAACTTTGACTAAACTGTGTATTAAGTTGCCCCCATTGCTTGCACAACACATACATCTCTCCCTGAGTCCTAAGTCCCCCTGGTGGGGTATAGAGCAGACACGACGTTTCTCCATCTCGACCTGCCTCCATGTCTGAGGCCATATTCTTTATTTCGCTCTAGGATAGGCCCATCTTCTGCACTTCGGCCATCACAGTACGCCGCCAAGTTTGTTCTGGGCGCTCACATATTTTTCCCTTGCGGATTCCATTCGAGGGCTTGTTTGGGGATATGACTGGCGTGGCGCCGGAGAGTATTCCCTATCAATCTCCATTTTTGTCGACGTATCTGGACAACGCATACATACATGCTTTTAAAATCAAAGTTTAAAGTAGTCATTAATTGCATTCCCACCATCTGGATGAGTGGTGATCCCGTTCCGGGCATTTTTCCGAAACTTCTTTACGTTCAGCGGTATTTTCGAAATGATATGATATTGAAATTTTCAAATACAAACCTACATATATCTCAACGACCGGCAACACATTTATAAATCAAAAGGTGTTGCAGATGTGTATAGGTAGCGTTGATTGCTTTTATCAGGTGGCATGCTTTCTCGTTTGCCTTCCTATCTCATCTTTATCACTACAGTACTCAACCTCCGGCCTTCCATTTCTAGATATAAACCATCTACAAGGCATACTTTCTGGCCTAATCTTTGCCCACACCAATCACAATTTAATACAAGATTTAGCCAGCCGCCCTCCATTGGTAGAACTAGGCACTTTTAAAAAACTCGATATCTACCCTACTACTGTTAATAACAAGAACAACGAAAATACACATCACCACTTTTTTTTCATCATTGTGTGGAACATATTGATGAAAACCCAATAATCCTTAACGCGAAATCTCTTCAAATATATTAAAATGTGGAAAACAAATTATAATTTTATTTTTTTTAGCTTCTAACTTTGCAAGACTTCTACATATATACAAATAATCATCTGACATCATTTATGGACTGATGGAACATTCATCTTATCTCCTTTTAATCTCCTTGACGACTTGTCAAGCGTGTCCTAACTTCTGACTTTAAGTAGTAAAAGCGGACCGTCTTTGCATTAAGCGTATACCAGTGTATAAGCGATAGCGAGATGACTTTAAAGGAGAATGAAAATAAAATAAATAAAAAGCTTTAAATCTAAGCTCAATACTTATATGGCTTGCGTCTATTTTATACCAGTCACATAACAAAATATAAATATTTTCCGTGTAATTGATATTTTGTATGATTTAAGGCTTAAAATATACCCGCAGTACCTACATCAATTGCTTCACATTCTGCAAATTAATAATTAAGGGTGACTACGAGGTGACTATGGAAGCAAATACCAGTAGATTAGAGTAGTGTCTAACTGAGTAATAAATATCATACTGCGATCCGCAAATTTTGCATTACCGCAACATCCAAGAATTTTCAGTAAAAGTCAATGTCGAGCACTGAACTATTACAGCTATATTGATAATTGCTATTATAGCTGATCAGTCTTACAATTTCAATAACAAATACAAACTACGAATCGATAAAGTAAGCTAACAATATATAAGTAATTTAAATTATTGAATAATATTTAAAATTTTCGATTTTAAATATACCCGCTATTCGCTCATCAATATATCCACGATATTACTGGTTGTTGAAAGGAGTCTTAGCAAAGTAAATATTTGCCGAAGTAATTAGTAGTTGCAAGCAGTTGGCAACGCCTGAGTGCCCCTAATGCTACAGCGAGAATTACTACTGCTGCTGATATCTGATCAAATTTCTGGTAAGGACATGAATCTGCATAGTCTTCTAACAAGACTAAGTCTTATAACACAAACATTTTATCACTTAATTGTAGACATTTTGTTTGAGTCAGTTGCAAATAATATATCTGACTATTTTAGTATTTTAGAGGCAGCTCAGCATCGTGACCAGAAGTGACTTCTTCTTCGTTTTTCTTTTCTCGTTTCGAAGCTCAAGATACACTTTGGGTCGTAGTACCAGCGTAGTAGTCGTAGTATTTTAGTATTTTATTACTTCTAAATATCACACTATATTTTAAGCAATAAAACGAAATAAAACTATTCACACCATATTAGGAAACACACTCCTTATGAGGAGGAACACTGAATCACTTTTGAATTATTTTCGATGAATCTTTCACTAGATGGTAGCTAACTTGGAACAAATAACAATGGCTAATATTTATCCCCGATAAGTTTGACAAACCTATGCAAAAATTGAGACACAATAAAACTGACAGTTTAGGTAAAATGGAAGCAGCTTATTTACTTACTTCATATAATATACATAAAAAAATTAAGAATATAAATAATAAACTCTAAAAAGATAACTAGTTGTTGAAACATATTATATTATATGTTTGATATCCTACGTACGAATATTATAAATTACTGAAATAATATCAATAATTTTGTATGAAAATAAAAAATATTCTATAAAACAAACAAAATTTAGTATTATATAAAAGAGAATACAATAATTGAGCAAATAAATTTAAAGAAAAAATGAAGAATGGATCTAAAGCCACAATAACGCGCAAAAGGGGCACTCACAGGTACATGTTAACAAATCGCTTTTGAAATAATATAGCATCTAGCCACGTATGCCTCAAAAATAATTTTATTATAACTTTAAATACTCTGACGGTTTTTTAAAAGGCATTGTCATCAAACGCCAGGTTCGTCGAGCGTCGTTTAAATTATTAATAAGCGAAAAGCTTTATATGAAGATATGGCATATCTGCACAAAGCTGATGTTAAAATTTGTCATGACAAAGCAAAAATTCAAGCTGGCTGTGATATGCTGGTGTTTTGTTCAAAATTTTCTAACTCGGCGAGTTCCCGCGTTGCGATGGAGGTCTCTTTGTTATATGAAAATATTGAGAGAATATTTTGTATTGTGTTTATAATGGTATTTTATTGTAACTTTGCTAAATGTCATAAATAATATGATGGTAAATATATAATAAATGACGATCAATTAGCTAAGTGGCGGGGCCCTCCGCCCGCGGAGTCAATAGTCGCAGGTTCGATACCCGCATCGGAATAAATATATATGGATTATAAATATTTATTCCGAGTCTGGTAATCCCGCCAATCCGCATTGAACAAGCGTGATAGGTTAACGTCCGTTCCTCTAGAAATGTAGAGGCCCGTGCTCAGTAGTAGGACATATATGGGCTGTTAAAAAATATATCATAAATATTGTGAATCCTATTATGTAAACATTTTTTAATCATTATCATCGTATTCTCTTTTACCTTTCACAGAATCAACCTTCCGAAAGGGTCATAGCTCACATGGAAAAATGTATTTTTAATTAAAAAATTTTGGTTAATTTGGGAGGAATACAAAAATTACATTATTCTATTTTTTTAACAGCCCATAAATGTCTCACTGCTGAGCATGGGCCTCTCTATTTCTGGAGGAACGGACGTTAACTCACCACGCTTGTCCCATGCGGATTGGCGGCGTATTATTCTAATTAATTCGTACAAAATATTAAAATATAACCTAATTACAGATGGACATAATATTAAGATACAATAAAACCAGAGTGGACAATACTAGAAATTATGTAACAACTTCCTATGATTCGAAGATGTTGCCTTTCACAGGTTTATCAAACTCTGGACCAAAATGTAACAACTTACATGCCAGAATTAATATGATCCATGAATTGTTCCACTCCGTCGTAGTGAATGTCTAAAGTATTTTTATTTTTTATGTATTTTGAGTAACTACAGTTCACAAATCGAAGCGGGACATTGGAACCAAACAGTTTTATTTTAAAACGTGATAAAATAAACTAAAATTACCAATACGTGTACATACACGATAAAAAAAAACTTTACGTCCCCAGAGCATATACATGTGCTCTGAGCACGGTAAAGTTCTTTTTAATACTTTATTTCATTCCGACGTGATATCCAATAATATACTGGACATAATTACATTATCTTTCCAGACTGGCATTTTCTTGATATATTTCATGTGCGGAGAAATTCCATATTATTATACTAATATGAACAGACCAAGATTATCAGTTGGAAAGATCGCAGACGCGTGTCCCCTGTACAGGCGGCAGGGGTGTGAGATACTGGTTATGAGATAACATAAAATCTAATTGAAACGTTGCAACAAAACGTGGTTTTGTTAGGGTAGCCTTGTTATCGGATTATGGACCTTCAGGGTTCTTGGTTTTGATTGAGGTATATAGGATCAGCCAAGTTCAATATAAATATTAAGTTATTGTGGCACCTTTCTTTTATAACAGATAGATAACGTTGGGCGCCAGTGCAACACCTACCTAGGTTTTGCAAATAAAACCAGAGTGTTATAAGTATAAAGAAATGTTTATTAGATAAAAAAAAGAATCAAGTAGGTGAGACACAAATTTGTAGGTCGTGGGTAAACGGCCGATCTGATTTTGCCACGTAAGCGGACTAACACTCCCCTGAGCTAGCTTGCGCTCAAAGAAGAAAACCGCAGGTAGAACCCTGCCGTTACATTTGCACCGCAGGTAACATACTGGCGGAGGGCAAGTGGCACCCTGGATCGCAGGTGACACCCTCCATTACATTGTGCACCGCAGTAGAATCATTACCGCAGGTGGAATCAACCCCGTAGGTAAAAGCTGGCAGGTAGAACCCCGCAGATAAAATGTGCAGGTGAAATCTGGCAGGTAGAACCCCGCGGGTAAAATGTGCAGGTGAAACCCTGAAAGTGACAGATACCCATCGATTACGACTTGGCCTATCAACTTCCGTTCTGGTTAATCAGCGACAACTCGTGAAAAGCATTATGTCGAGATTGTCGTGGTGAATTAAAACCAGAACGGAATTACAAAATAAAAATTAAACACATATGTGCTATTCAAAACTTACCCTAAAACGGGGTTTGATTCCTGCACTTATTTTTTAAAATAAATACTGAGCGAGGGCGCTCTTAAGAGACGTCATGGTTCCCGTTGATATTTCCATAACGGACGAACCCTCACTGAGGTGGTGTCGTTCCTCGGCACCCGTCAGTAACTTCCATAAAAAAACCCAAGTGGCACACGAACAAGGCCGAAATAGCACGAAGGCGCGAGCACCGCACCTACACCTACTTGAGTTTACAAATTCCTTTTCAAATTCCTTCAATCTGTCACCGCGTTGCTTTGAACACTTAACATATGACAAGCAAAAAATGTTCGATGGCAGATCGTGTTTTTGTTATAGTAATTTATTAATTCTAATATTAGAATAAGTATTTAAATTTGAATACGTAATAGTGTACTAATACATATATTTTTAACTTATACTTAAACTAACTAAAAGTATATCATTAAAACATGTAACCTTCCGTTACATTATATAACATAACTGATAGTTGAATTTGATTTTTTTAATATCAAACGTTGAAATGAAATTGTAAAAGCCACACGTTCTTTTTAAGGCTTTTACAACTTTATCGAAAATTCTCACATGGAGAAATTCTATTATTCTAACCTTCACGTTATGAACTGCGAGGAACGACAGCGACAGTCGTGTAAAAGCCTCCTCTCCTCAAGCTTAAAACCTTGCAAAAACGATAGAATACGCATAATGATAAAATTCCTGGCTCATCTGTGATCTTAAAGCCGGAGTGATAACTAAGGTACAATCTTCTCTTTAGTACAGCTCTCCTTTTAGCAGTGAACTATTGTAGTACAGGGTTTCTCAACCTTTTTTAATCAGCGACGTACTAACATAGTCTTTAAAATCTGGCGACATCTTTACGTACGTACATGCAAACTTTTAATAGTAGAAGTGAAGGTTTATTAAATTATACATCATTAATGTATTAAACATTTTTTTATTGCGTAAGAACATAACATACAAACACATAAAGTGAAAAATAGATCAAAATATCGTATTTTTTAATCTCGCAACATACTTGACAGGGGCTTGCGACAACAATGTGCAGTGGTTGAGAACCGCTGGACTAATTTACGTAAAATTCAATCATTACTATTTTGATTATATTACTATGTTGATACTCGACAGGGGCTTGCGATAGATAAGAAGCAGTGGTTGAGAACCGCTGGACTAGTGAACGTAAAATATGATCATTACTATGTTGATTATATTACTATGTTGATACTCGACAGGGGCTTACGATAGACAATGAGCAGAAGTTGAGAACCGCTGGACTAGTGAACGTAAAATACGATCAGTACTATGTTGATTATATTACTATGTTGATACTTGATAGGGGCTTGCGATAGACAATGAGCAGTGGTTGAGAACCGCTGGACTAGTGAACGTAAAATACAATCATTAATTACTATGTCGATATTAAAAATAATTTTGTTATACACACGCATAGATTTAATATGAAATCCCAAGTCGATGTTGATATTAATTTGTGGCAAAAACAAGGGTGGTTTCAGTAGGGGTTGTGCTAGACCGCAATTAGTTGTGTAACGGCGCATGCAAACTAATGACTTGGAAGTTTAAGTTTCTGCGGGCAAAGGGTAATTACTGACCGGATGCCCCTGCTCTGAGTGACCGCTTGAACTCACACACATACTATAAATGTATAAACATAGGTATAGGATCTGATATATAACTATGTATTCCAAATTGTATTACTTGCTGCACATCTCTGAAACCCATTGCCTGGTTATATTTATATTTAAAAGTGGTAGAGCCACGTTGCGGACGAATACTTTGTCAAGAATGGCATAATATTTGTCTGTAGTATGAATGGGCCGGCTCGCCCGGGGAAGTACCACACTCCCGGCATCTAAGTGGTAGCTCAGCTACCGCGCTTCGTACGGTGAGTGGCTCCCCCTTCTATAATGGCACTTTCCTTAAAGGTCGGCAATGCTTCCGCACTGCCTATGGCGCTGTGGATGTCTATGCACAGCGTTGATTGCTTCCCATCAGGTGACACGCCTGCTCGTTTGCCTTCGTATCCCATAAAAAAACAAAATATTATTTTTTAATAGCAGAGCAGGCAAACGAGCATACGGGTCACCTGGTAATAAATGATCACCGCCGCTCATAGACGTCCATAACGCCGAAGACGTCTCAGATTCGTTGCGGAAATATTAAAAAAGCAGTCAAATCTAACTTCTTTTGTAACATGAAATTATTTATTAAAATGTATTTATGCTGCTAATTTATGTTTAGACTATGTTTGGGGTTTATTTTGTGGATATGATTTAAGAATGTGTGAATATTAATAATAAATAAATAAATAAATAAATAAATAAATAAATATGTGAGTGAATGAAGAAATATACCGTAGAATCAATGCTATTGATATGGCCTTTCGAGTTAGCTAAGAGGGTATTAATGGTCACGTATGTCGAAGATCCGACAACCGACAGACTGTCGGTGACTTTGGTTTTCTGGCTGATTTCTTTAGTCCGAATATCTCTCCAAAAACAAGCTTAGTGCTCTGAAGGACTTTATGATGATTCATTATAATTTAAATAGAAAATAAATGTTTTTTGTATCAAAACCAAATAATTGCGATGGAAACCATTAGACGGCGTTGATCAAAGAGTCTCTTCACATGTTTATGACCTCATCTAAGAATGCTAGTACAAGTTCCATTCACTCGGTCTGTTTCATTCCATCTTTTCTATTAAGTGTGTAGTAAGAGCATTACAAGAAAATAAATGTAGCCGGTCGTTTGGTCATGTAAGAACAACGTCTAAGAAACGACGGCGCCGAACTGTCGTTCGACTCCCGCAATTAATGACGACATGGAACAAACCTCACTGGATAAGACTAGCTTTTTTTATTACGAAATATTCTGAACAATTATAGGAAGTTTTTATGTGGTGGAGAATTTTTGTAAAAAAATCCCTGCAGTTTGAAATTTTTGAGAAAAATTACTAAAATAGCAAAAAACATATTTGAAAGAATTTATTGATTTGAGAGTGAGAGTCTCTACTCTCGCCTTCTTACACCAGCACAATCCCCATCTCACTTGTTTCTTATCCTTTCTATCCGTGATTATTTTCTAACGGCAGGCAATGCATTTGTAGTGTCCTGGAAATAGACAATTTCACACAGATTAATATATTCAGGTACACAATTAATATGTATGTATACGGGAAGAAAAGAAAGGAAACGTGCCAAGAAATATAATTTATGGGTAAAAATATTTTATATTTAACATAACCTATACTAACATAGAAGTCATCATTATCACCAACATTAACCTTTAATAGTCTACTGCTAAACATAGTTTCTTAAATAGGAAAAGGGAAAAGTGGAAAGTCACCACTGTAGCCAGTTGTGTACGTTGATCATAGAGGTAGTTATTAGTTGAAGTGATATTATGTTACTGTACCTCTTTATATACCGAAACGAGCCTGACACATGCTGTCTTGCCTTTTGTTTTTAATAAAAAACAAAAGGCTACTAGGCATACTACAACCCGATTGCAGCGCCACCTTTTGGATCCAATTGTGAATATAAACCATCCAGGACTCAAAAACACTCAAAAAATATAACCATAAATGGAGTTCAATGACAACTTACAGAAAAATTACGAGTACATAAGATATTTTGTTTTATCTGTAGATTTATGTCTTATTTTAATGATTAAAATGCTAATATAAATAGATTCAAATCTTGAGAGTTTTAATTTCATTATCCTACTTTAATTAAGGTAGTCTCAAACTTTTGGCCAGCAGTGCATATGTATATCATCGAGAAAAACGCTGTAAATAACACTTCAATAAATTATTGCATATTCGAGTCAGAAAAAAATACTGCGTCCAATGGTCTGAATCGCACACTTCTACGACTTACACAAAATTTTGTATAGCGATAAAATTGAGATGTCTTTGAGGGATAAGATACAATTTTTTAAGAAATCTTAAAACTTTTTTTGACTCTGGCGTTAAGTTCATTCATTTTGTGGTTTACTTTACGTTTTCGCTTTTTTGCATCGATATAAAGATAAAATACTAAATATTTACTGAGGCCTATCTAGTGATGTATAATCAATGACAAACCGTATTAATATTGTACCGGCAAAACAGCTACCGGACGTGGTTTTACACAGGCCCGTATTATTTATTGTATGTATCGGAAACGCCTTGCATAGTACACTGTTCTGTGCTCCATATAGGGTACATATGGGAGTGATACACAATCTTCTTGCTTAAGATAATTTTATTACAGTGTTATTTGTGTTCTTTGAAACACATTTATTCATTGACAATTTGTGAATTCGACTTCCGGAAAATATTGAATTTCAATCCCAATCGCGATTTAAAATTTTGTTTAATAAAAGACACAAAGTTTTGAGACATATTAGAGATTAACAATAATATTTATCACTGGTATTCCTTATTAAACACTGCAGTAATATTGTTTAGTGTTCTTTCTTTTATAGCAGGGCAAACGAGCAAGCGTGTCTCCTGATGGAAAGCAATCAACGCCGCCCATAGACAACCGCTACACCGCAGGAGTCGCGAAAGCGTTGCCGGCCTTTTAGGTATGAGTAGACTTGTTTTTTGAAGGTGCCATTGACGTATCGGTTCGGAAAGACCGTCGAAAGTAGCTGGTTCCACAGTGTGCGCAGAAAGAGGCTGCGAGAGAAGGGCACTGTAAAAGATCGTGTTCGCTAAAATCATTCACGTATTACCTACTATTGGAAATAGTTCATCAATCGAAGGCAAGATGTCAGATTATATACCATACTGTTAACCTATAGCCTATAGGTTAGCGGTATGGTATATAATCTCCGCCTCATAAAGTGGAATTACTTATAAAACTTAGAAATGTTTATTTTCAAAATAAAAACATTATTTTTCTGTTTTGTTTAAAATGAGCCATTCAATCGCTGTCTTTTATATGTTAGATTACTATTTATTACCTTAAAAGACGCGGTAATAAAACAAAGAAAAGTAATTGTGAATGAAATATAAAGAGCCACCTTTGTTTAACCATTATCCACCCATAACTAAAGTGCTTAACTCTTCTCATCTAAGCGATTGGCATTTTCCTCGATTCATGGTTTGCTTCTTTAACTATTTATAAGTATCTACTTTGGCTTTTTTATTTAGTTGGTCTGGTTTACAGATCACCTTTCTAGAGACATCATTTACGAGATGTTGCATAACTGCACATAGTTATTAGGCGCAAAACTTTCACGATTTTAATCATATTGCAAGTAAGAATAATTTATAAAAAAATGATCATATATAAATACATAAATATCGTTACGCCTGTCTCCCGTAGGGGTAGGCAGAGACCACACATCTCCATCCGCTATGATCCCGGCACACCTTCCCTGCTTCCTTCACCCTCATCCATCTTTTCATCCATCGTTCCTCTTACATTCATCGTAGCGGAACGGCTCTTCGTTAGTCGCTTCTCGCCCTCATGGGAACCACGTCACTGTCATTTTTTAACAAATCAGGCTTATTAACATTCGTCATAGTGAATCACACTAGCCGCAAGCGAGAATGATGGTCAGCCCCAGCAGAGACCCGCAATGAACCTCAGCAGGTTAGGCACCCGGGGGAGCCCAAGAGCCCTATTTTGAAACTCATATCACACATTAGAATTCTCTATTTCGTATTATAACAAATAACATGAAAAAAAGCCCATACAATATGTATATAATAGAACACCGCCACTGTTACATTTAAACAAACTTACAAACAGTAAATTTTAAAATTACTTATTTTTATTTTATGTATCGTGTTATTAAGAAGTGAGTGACTGATTATGTAATTGGTAGTCTAGTTAGGATACAGTAGATCTTTGGTCTAATGAAGTTAGTCACCCGTGGTCTTTATACCGAGTAGATAACTTATGTTTAAATATTACACCAAAATTGTAATAAATAACGCTATTATTTATTAACGTCATAGATATTATTTTAATATAGATGTTAACATTATTAATAAAACATTGTGAAAAGCCAAAGCCACAAAGTTATTTTCATACAAAAAGTAAACGTAACAGTATCAAAGTGGCTGACAGAAAAGTTTTTGCACCAAATTCAGACCCGCGCTGCTAACTTTGCGCAAAAAACTTTACCTGGGTCTATTGAAATCCTTATCATCGTCTGTAGACGCTTTCCGACGCACCTTTCGTTATTGATATTAATGGCGGTCTGTAGGCGTCCTTATCGAAGCTTTGTGTCGAACAAAATAAATCCATGTGCGGATGTCCTTTGAAAATTCGGTCCTCGACGTAAATAGTGTATAGATCGCGACGAGCTTCAAAATATGTAATAAGAAACTATGTAAGGTACGCATGTAGGCAAAATTTATGGTCAACATTTTTTTAGTTTGCATGGCTTACTTCTGAAAGGCCGGTAATACTTCTGCAATATCTATGGCGCTGCAGATAGGCTGTGTTGATTACTGTCCATTAGGCGACACGCTTATGCGTTTTCCGTTTCCCATAAAAATATGTAATAGAAAAAATTGGATTGAAAGTCAAATATTTTGTCCACGAAATGTGGAGTTCAAGTCCCGATCGAAAGTAAACACTACACTACAACTCCCAAGGCGCAATCTCCACTTCACCACTTGTCTACTCCAGCTGTCGTCAGTATATAAAGGAAGTCCTCATCTAAGTATAAATTAAACAAATGCCCATTTGATAAACAAATGAGCAATTCATTTACAATTTCTTTTATTTTAGAAAATATCATTTAAATATCTTTAAACACGAAATTATACAATATTAAAATTGAAAGAAAATAAATAATTAAAAACTAACTTTGTTGGCGCAGCGACCCAAAATGGATCTTGGCCTCCGAACAGATCTTACGCCACTTTGCCCTGTCCTGCGCTACCTCCTGTCAGTTACAGACTTGAAGGTTGCGCAAGTCATCTACAATTATGTCTCTCCGGCGGTACCTGGGGCGCCCCACAGGACGTCGTCCAGTTGGGCGACACACATACGCTCTCTTGACTGCGCGATCCTCCCCCATCCTCTCCACGTGGCCCAGCTAACGAAGTCGGTGAGCTTTAGTCACTCCTATTACATTAGGTTGGGCCACCAGATTTCGGCATGTTTTCGATATCGCCAACTGCCATCATCACTTTTGGTTAGGCCCAGGATCTTTCGGAAGACGTTCGTTCGTTTTGCAACTAAAAGTTTCTTCTCTTTCTTTAGCGTCAGTGTCCAAGCCTCACAGCCATACGTTAGAATAGGCCGAATAATCGTATTATAGATTCGGAGTTTCGTCTTTATACTGAGAAGCTTGGACACCAACACCTTGTGAAGAGCTGCGCTGCACCGCAAGGTATTTTGTATGCGAATGTCGATTTCGTCCCCTCAATTGTTGGTTTAAATAAATAATTGTTTCATACAATTACAAACGTGTCTCCTTTACAACGACAATCTTTCAATAATGTGTGTCAATGAACCGCACCGTGTTGCTGAGGTCATTATCCCCCTTATTTTGCTAAGAGTCATTAATCCCTTTTCTTCGTGATGTAATCGACCTGTTGTGTTCAAAGTTGACACACCTTTATTTTTATGATTAATTTTTTAATTTAAAGTAAATACTGTTTTTTTAAAGTTATAGTGCAAAGTTTGTTTCTTTTAACTAGAACTTTATCTATCTATTGTTTTTACGAAATATGTATTAAAAAGAGACAGCTGTATAAAAATAAATAAAATACTGTTCAGAATGCGACATTTTTATTACAAATATTTATGTAAGTGTATTTGGTGTAATACATGAATCTCTCAGTATAAACTATAGCCTGCTTCCGCAGCGGCTTACATTTCCGATAGTAATGGTAAAAGCTAAGACTGTGAAATGTATTTATGCGTCTGTGAGCGGTACGGACGCCGCATAAACAACCGCCGATGGCATGAAACAGCGATTTATAGAGCTACAGGCGGAATCGTGCACGTCCCGTTGTCGGTGGCGGGATCCTGCGGGAACACTGTGACGTTAGTGCGAGTCGATTGGGTCGCAATGAACTGTTCAATCATTTCGCTTATTTCAATGTATAGGATGCCTGGCGGAAAATTAGGTTTTCAACCTTAACTACTACTTTAAAATAAGGATTATTCAACTTATAACCTAATCCAGTCATCATACATAATGTAATATTTTTATTCACAGACTAACACTAGTTGTCTTCTTGGCATATTTTCTTCAAAAAATATATATTTAAACATTTTTCATTCGCAATAGGGCCTTTCTATCAAAATTAGCCGAACCAACTTCTCTAAGTCGTCGGACATGACTCTGCTTTCTAGAACACCCTCGCCCTCGCTCCACTGTCAAATCCTAATGAACCCATTTGATATTTCCGAACTTTTGCCTTTTGTTTATGCTATTCTCTAACGCTAATTGTCTCCTTAATATAGATATATCTTGTTTTTACTGCCTATAAACGGCCTAAAACTAGGCTCGGCTAAACTATACCTCCCCATTGCTACAAGAATGGAAAAAAACCATCACGTTAATCCAGGTGCATTGTTAGGTATTCAAACTCGGAAGAAATACCTATAGGCTTTACTTGTATTTATATTTAAGCGGGGTTGAAACCGCAACCATTAACTTCGAAATCTGCAGCCCGGCCACAAAAGAACTTAAGTCGTCGATAATCATACAAATATATCCTGATGTAAATAAAATATACACTATACAAATCCGTACATTATGACATTGACATTATAGACACTTTTTTTACTGTGTTACAACGTTTCGTGTGTTTTTTTTTTATTTTAATTCAATTGTAAGGAAGGAATAAAAAAATACACGAAACGTTGTAACACAGTAAAAAAGGTGTTTTTCTTCTACATACATACATACATATCGTCACGCCTCCCTTAGGGGTAGGTAGAGACCACAAATCTCCATCCTCTACAATCCCCGCACACCTTCCGCGCTTCCTCCACACTCATCCAACTTTTCGTCCATCTTTCCTCTCACATTCATCGTCGCAAAACGGTTCTCCGTTAGTCGCTTCTCATCCTCGTGGGAATCAGGACGTGACGGTTGGTGAACCACATCGCCTTTCTTTCTTCTCCCATTCCCAATATTCACATCCTCACTATAGGCAACACACCTTTGTGTTGCAAAGGTTCATAAACGCTTGCATCTTTGCCTATTTCATAAAATAAATCATAATTATAAATATATTACGTAACATCCAATGATTCATCCAATGAGAGGCTTAAAGCGTTATTCCAGAAAATAAACGCGAGATCGTTTACAATGGCATTGTGCGACTGTGGCGTTGAAATTTCATTTTTCATCCCGCTGCGATGTTTTCCCGTTGTAAGAAAAGTGCAAATGACGCCCGCTTTAGATCTGAGACGAAAACAGGTCGCAGGGACAGCGTGCCACCGACAATAGGGAGCAATGCACACGAGCGGATTTTATAAGTTCTTACGTAATAAATTAAACTTTAGTTTGATTAGCTAAGCATTCTTAATAATAATATGAATAATTAAATTAAAGAAGCAGCCATATTGTGCACGGCTAAGATCGTGAGAACGTTTTTTTCCTTAGATACGTAAATCCTTTGTGTGCTTGGTTTATCCCGCCACGAAGGATAAATAACCCTAGTAATAATATTATTTTTATATTAATAATAATATTGTTATTTTTATTAGTGATGGAGCCACACTGCAGACGAATACTTTGTCAAGAATGGCATATTATTTGTCTGTAACGTGAATGGGCCGACTAGTCCGGAGAAGTACCACACTCCCGCAGAGATCCGGCGTCTGAGTGGTAGCTTACATACCGCGCTTCGTACGGTGAGCGGCCTGAGTTGCGGAGGTTCAACACCCTACCCCTTCCCCTCCAACTCACACTACAATAATGTCACTCCACTTAAAAATCAGCAACGCTTCCGCACTGCCTATGGCACTGCGGATGTCTATGGGCGGCGTTGATTGCTTTCCATCAGGCGACACGCCTGCTCGTTTGCCCTACTATGCCATAAAAAAAATATTTATGCTTAATTATGAGGAAGACACATATAAAATCAAATAAGATATCTCGTTCTGCATTTGGCACGCCCGTATGTACTCATCTCGGCAAAAAGGAGAGAAATGTTAACACGTTATGAATGTATTGCAGAAATTGGACACCAAGTTGAATGTGCGGGTTTTCAAGAATGCAGCCTTGATTTATTGCTTCGTACTGGTGTCACCTTCTAACCATGAAAATTTCCAAGTGGCATCAACGATTATGGACTATTTAAAAATATTTAAATGATTTCCTACAAGAAATAGTGCCGATTGTGTCACTTCTCTATTTGGACGAGACAGATATACGCCTTTAGAGAAAATGGCTTCTGTCGAAGATATGGCAGCAGCCATGATGGAAATTCCACTAGTGGAAATTATTCGTGACCTTGGCTATTCTTTCACGGCATCCGTTGAACATTGTAAAAATAACTTCTTAAAGTTCGGCTCGCGGGAACCTACTGCAGTTGATGTAGCCCGAATAACATCAATGATGGTACGTTACCATGCCACATTACCGGATGGTCGACAAATACAAACTCCAGGTAGTTACTGGATGAACCACGAAACCAAGAAAGAAGATGTCACGCATGTACATGGTGAATCATGGAATGCTGAGAACTATGTACAGACACTTAAAGAGTTAGCTCCTAACTTGAATTGGAAAGAGGTCATATTACAATTGGATCATACTGAGTTTGTAGTTCCAGACAGACAAGGACTTGGTTTACTATTTACAGTTCTGCGCTTAGGCTTACAAAGTGCAGGTTACCCATCAAATATATTCCCTGTGGAATATCTTTGTCGTCACTGGACTAATTTAGAGGGTCAGATGAGTCTTATCACCAATTTACTAAGGAACCCTGATATATTTAGTGTTGCTGACTATCCCTTTCATCCAGTATCTATTGACATATTGAAGTCGCCACCCAAAACAGATAATAAAGAAATCGCGACGTGGCGATGCCTATACCTTGTGGAATTATTGTTATTTGCTTCAGAGCGTGGTTATTACGCACTGGTCCATGAATTATTCAAGTTTCCTCTCCAACACTGTCCTGATATATTGATACTTGCCTTATTACAAATAAATCCACCTGTTACACGTGTCAGGCAAGAGCTATTGTCAACACTTATACTAACATTTTTGGGCAACCATCCCAATTCCGGAATTATTTTACACCACTCTTGGCATTTGGAAAACCCAAATATAAAGCCCATTATCATGCAGGCTATGGCGGAATGGTATATGCGAGGAGACAGTGATCAGGCTAGATTGTCTAGAATTTTGGATGTCGCCCAAGATCTCAAAGCTTTATCAATGTTGTTAAATGTACAATCTTTCCTATTTGTCATTGATCTGGCTTGCTTGGCTTCATTGAGGGAGTATCTAAAATTGGATAAGTGGTTGACTGACAAGATCAGAGAACACGGAGATACATTTATATCTGCCATGGTCAAATTTTTACATAGACGTTGTCCTCAAGTTCATGGTAAAAGTCCTGATGAGCAGCTGTCAAAAGTGGCTCAATTACCTCATGAGACCATCCATATAATGCTTACCTGTCTGCAACTTTGTGCTCCAAATGTGGTCCCGGAGCTGCAGGAAGCAATTTACAATGTCATTGCTAACTGTCAGGCTTTAATCACTTTAAGACTTGGCAAGGCGAGACAGAATATAGCTGGAATAGCTCACCCCCATACTAGAGTGCTTGAAACTCCATATAATGCAGCCGCTGGATTTGGAGGGAAGTTATTTACTTCACATGTTGATTCAATTACCAATTTAACTCCAAATGTTGCAAATATGAATTTAGGGGCACCGGCGAATACATCATTTGCCATGGCTGGTACTTTAGGCCCATTGGTTACTACTCCAGCCTCCCCATCCAGACTAATGGCACCAGGGCCTAGTAATCCATACCCAATGATGTCATTGCAGCATAATGCTAATGTAGCTAACATGAGTGCCTTAACTCGTATGGTACAGGCTCCTGCAATGGACAAACCGCATGTTGCAGAACCAATACATTTTCCAGAAACTATGCACAATGTGCTAAAGGAAATTGAAGACGAAGCTAATAGTTATTTTCAGAGAATTTACAACTATCCAGCGCACCCAACACTGTCCATAGATGAGGTGCTTGACATGCTCAAAAAGTTTCAGGATTCGCCAAATAAGAGAGAACAGGAAGTGTTTTCATGCATGCTCAGAAATCTTTTTGAGGAGTACAAATTTTTTCCTCAGTACCCTGACAAAGAATTACATATAACGGCTCAGTTATTTGGTGGGATCATTGAAAAAGGATTAGTTCCAAGTTACGTATCGTTGGGTATGGCTCTAAGATTTGTTCTAGATGCCTTGCGTAAACCTGAAGGTTCTAAAATGTATTACTTTGGCATTGTTGCCTTGGACAGATTCAAATCGCGATTAAAAGACTACCATAAGTACTGTGAACATGTGCGCGCTTTGCCACATTTTAGTTCATTTCCCGCACACTTGATTGAGTACATCGAATACGGTCTACAGAACCAAGAGCCACCAACTAAACCCCAAGGCGCTGTCCTACCGGCAGGTTTAACAGCCATGTTGAATCAGAATGCTGTCCCATCAGTCTCAGCACCATACAGGTATAGTATATTATGTTAACTTTTAATTATATGTAGGGTTTGTTAATTAATTGAGTCTTATTAATAACATCTTTTATTTAAGTATTTTACAATATTCCACCTTAACATCGTTATTAACGTATTTATAAACACCTTTAGCTCTTACAACGTCGTTATACTCAATCTTTCTATCGTATTGTCCTCTCCCTCTCACACCTTTCATTCAAATACTCAAACATAATACACGATTATTAATCCTTTTAAGCAATTGCATACTTTATAATCCTACATATTTATGACATATTCATATGGATATATAAATATTTATTCCGAGTCTGGTAACCCTCCCAATCCGCATTTCCTTTTCTGCCCTTTCTTTTCTATCCTCTCCCTTCCTCACCGCCAATCCACGGTCTGCCGTGCCAATGGATGCGTGGCTAAGGGCGAGCTTAGTCGCAAGCGTGCCGAACGTCCCGGGATCGGGCTTCCTCAGGTACTATGGTGCCTTACCTCAGCATGCAGGGCTTGCTGAGGCTGACCTCCATCCTCCCTTGCAGCTTGTGGGATTCGCTAAGACGAATTTAATATACCTAATTTGTTAAAAATTACAGCGACGTGGTTCGCCACCCGTCACGTCCTGATTATCACGAGGGCGAAAAGCGACTAATGGAGAGCCATTTCGCTAAAAAAATATATATACATATTTATATGTATGAAAATAATATTGTATAAATGCATATATATGATCAACATAATCATAATATGATGCATTTAAAAAATGAAAGGGAAAGACACCATATTAGCTTACCCATTCGTGTTTCACACAAAACATGCTTACAATGTTACTTTATAACATTGATGAGCAATAAAACTATCACTATTATTAAAATTTTAATATCTGAAATTTTATCTCATAAATTAGCCCTGTGCCTGATGAAACTTTCCAGGTTTTTTTAAAAAACTTATGACTTAATTCATCATTATTATTCTACCACTGGCCCCTTTGACTCCACTGCCAGGGACTTCTGTTTAGCGTTTCATAAAGGCATGTCAATGTAGATGATTCTTTCCATCCATAACAATTTATTATTTGTGACTATCTACAATAAACATAACGTCAATATTTAAGTTATACACATGTACTAGCTTACATATTAGAATCTCTCACAAAATGAGAATTTCCATGTATGAATGCTGGAATTAATATATAATACCAAATTTGAAAATAGTCCTAAATGTCTGAAATAATTGTTATGAAATATTTTAATTTCATTCAAACAACATATTATTTATTAATTTACATAGAATATTATTTTGAGCAGGAAAAGGCTTGTTTATTAATGTACTAAATGCTTCCATCTACCATCAAGTGCTTTAAAAATAATGTAATGTAAGCAAAATTACAATTTAAATAATCAACAATAATTGTTTAGAATAGTGAATGAGTTCAATAATTAATTCATTTCTACATACTGTGCAATATTGAGTTGATTGCTCCATATTTATTGCTCAATATTATCATGCTATATTGTGATTATGACGCGGATTGTGCTAATAATTTTTAAGTTTTGTTGATTTTCGTTTAAATATACCAATTTTTCGAACAAAGCTTGCATTTGATAGTTCTAAATTTTATCACTATGTATTTTTGGTTTGTCAACAGAGCTGTAGTCTGCACTCCCAATTCCATATCAAAGGTTACAAGTTGTGTCACTGAAGGAATAGGCAGCAGACCATCAATAGCGAAGGCTACAAACATTGATATACTCTTAACTGCTACTGAGAAAGACGAGAAGATCGTCTCTCCTCCAGAGGCTATACAAGACAAAATATCATTCATTTTTAACAACCTGAGTCAGCTCAATTTACAAACTAAATGCGAAGAGCTGAAGGAAATACTTACCGAAGAGTACTTTCCATGGCTATCTCAATATCTAGTCATGAAAAGGGCATCGATCGAAATAAATTTTCACGCCCTCTACTCCAATTTCCTCGACGAGCTTAACATACCCGATATCAACAAGATGATGACTAAAGTAACTTATAACAATATAAAGGTGTTGTTGCGTTCGGATAAAGGCATAGCTAACTTCTCTGACCGTTCTCTTCTCAAGAACCTCGGCCATTGGTTAGGCATGCTGACACTGGCTCGCAATCAACCTATCCTATGTTTAGACATCAACCTTAAAGCACTTTTACTTGAAGCTTATCACAAGGGCCAGCAAGAGTTACTCTACGTCGTGCCGTTTGTAGCCAAGGTCCTGGAATCTTGCGCAAAAAGCGTTGTCTTTAAACCGCCTAATCCATGGACCATGGCTATAATGAACGTGCTGGCTGAATTACACCAAGAACCAGAGTTGAAACTGAATTTGAAGTTTGAAATAGAAGTGCTTTGTAAAACCCTTAATTTGGATATATCAGATCTCAAACCGTCTATATATTTGAAAGACCCGGAGAAGCATAAACTAATAGAGTTTCAGTTGTCACAATCGAAACAGAAAGAAGCCAACAATGTCATGCCTGCTAATCAGTCACTAGTACAGACATCGCAAATGCAGATGATTCCTTCTGAACCTGCAATGATTCCATCGAGTGATATGGTTGTAGCGGTCCCCACGCCCACAGGTGGTGCTCACGGACTTGTAAGTGACCCTAACCTCATGGGAGTGTTTGATGCCCCCGAGCCGCGTTTTAGTTATCTTGACATCAACATCTCCTCTACAGCAGAGTTTGGACAAAGGGTTAGCGTCAATCCTCACATAATTCTTTTACAAAACTATCCACAGTTGAAGCAATTTGTCCAACCGGCAATTGAAAGATCAATACAGGAGTGGATTCATCCAGTTGTCGACCGTTCTATGAAATATGCATTAACAACGTGCGAGCAAATAATACGAAAAGACTTCGCTCTTGATCCTGACGAACTGCGCATGAGAACCTGCGCTCATTACATGATGCGTAACCTGACTGCTGGCATGGCCATGATAACTTGCCGCGATCAAATTGTCAATACCATCAGCACTAATCTGAAAACAGCATTTGTATCAGCGCTGATGCCTACTGCTCCACAACAGGTAAATAACGTCATTTTAATTATTGTAAACGAGTAAGCAGGTCACCTGATGGTTAGCGAATACCATCCAAAGACATCCAAAATATTATAGATTATAAGATATTGAACATGCTTTTCCTGTATTAGGATAAAGATGTAAATAATGGGAGAGGAAGAAGAAAGTAAAAGGATGGAAAAAAGGAAAGGAAGGAGAAATAGACAAACAGCAAACACTCGTTTAACGCGGTACTCTTATAACGAGATTTCATGTCCTTCGTATAACACGCGTTTTCCCTTGTATAACGCAGGGATTTCCCAAGTCATATATTTATAGTGTGAAATTTATGATTTGATGAGTTAATGATGAGTTTTATTCTTATAAAATTAAATTATTTTATTAAGTTTTTGTTCCTAGTTTTTAGGTTTTGAGAACATTGATTATACATACAGTGATCCCTCGTAGAACTCGTTTTGCTATTATGCACAACCAATCTACCGCGTTTTAGGATGGTTTACTGCATATATGTTTGTTTGTTAAAGAATATCAAGTTTATGTTTATTGTATTTGAAATTCATTGTGGCCCTTTACTGAGTTACTTTGACTTTGAAGTCATATATTCTTATTTTTTTTAGAAGGACATTGTTGAAAATGCTGCAGCCGTTCTTGCTACAGAGAACATGGAGCTCGCGTGCGCCTACATACAAAAGACTGCCGTCGAAAAAGCTCTGCCTAAACTCGACAAGCGACTCATAAGCGACTACGAAGTGCGTAAGCAAGCGCGCTTAGAAAACCGACGATACTACGATCCCATAGTGTTGACGTACCAAGCTGAGAGAATTCCTGAAAGAGTGAGGCAGCGTGTGGGTGGCCCGACTGATGTTCAAATGTCCGTTTATGAGGAGTTCGCTTGCAATATTCCCGGTTTTAGGGTTGTGCGCGATGCTGACATGTTTATGCCAAAGCCATCTGCTCAAGAGCCAATACCCCAACCATCTTTCAGTCAAGCGATGAATCCGAATCAGGCGTCTGGCACTGATGAAATGGATGCTTTAATAACAGACGCCGAAGTTTTTGTAGCAAATACTCTTTCAGTACAGTCTTTTGCTGTTCAAGCAACTAATATGCACACTCTCCTTGAGTGCCTTGTTTTGGCCAGGAGGAATCGTGATATAGTTTCTGGATGTACATTGCTACAGAGGGTGAGTTTGTTTTAATTTTGTTATATTATTGTTTCATCTTATCAGGCTGTTTGAATCGTGGATGATCAAGGTATGTTGGGATCCCTCATCTGTTAGCATCTTTTATCATTTTTGCTGTTGAGGATGTTCTGAGGAAGTTCTTAAAATTCATCACCACCATGTGGATGAGTGCCCATTTAGCACGGTGTTTTCCCGAAAGTTCTTTACACTCACTATCACTCTGGAACCAGCTGCCTTTAATATACGAAGATATAGATACAAAATACCTTCAAAAGTCAAACCTACATATTTTTTAAAGGCTGGTTTAAAAAAAATTAACGGCGTTAATTGCTTTCCATCAATTGTACACTTTACTCATTTACCTTCCTATACCATAACAAAGAGAAAACATGTTCTATGATTTCATTAATTTAAAATAATGTTAATACCTCATTTTCTATAATAATTCATTGTAATTATGGATGATATGTTCTATAGAAGGTTAATAGTTGACACTTTTCTTACTTAAATATTAGCTTTGTGTTTTCAGCTATGTCTATGATTTCCTACATCTTTCTTCATTAATTTTAAACAATTATTAGTGTTAGAGCTGGTTGTTTATCTCACTCAAGTAGTGAGATAAACAACCAGTAGTGATATATGTACATATGTCGCAATTTTAGAAATAAATATATATTAATATTCATATCCAACAGTCTGTGGAAGGCCTTCTGGACGGACGTATAGGTGTGCCTGGTGCTAGCACGGAGTATGTGGAGATGATGACCAGATATCGAGATATCCACCTTCGAGTTCTTAAACTGTTCAAAGACGCCCGTGTGTACGGTCACGTGTGGACCACAAAACAGATAACCTGTTGTCTCACCGAGTGTAGAGATGAACTGAGATACAACATCGAAACTGTGGACTGCCTTATAAGGAATTACCTTATTAATTTACCCCAAGTAAGTGAAAACATTACATGTGATAAATAAATAAATACCATCTCCATCACCTGGATGGCTAGCCATCCTTCACTGTCCAATTTAGTCTGTTTTTCACAACAAATTTTAAATAGGTGATGAAACATGACCCGCAAATTCATTTGCCTGTTTTGTTATAAAAAAAATGTTCACTAGAATTATATAAATAACCTTATTGGCTATAATTTTATTATTTTAATAATTGTGCAATGCTAGAATCTTAATATCTCCTGCTCTATATTGGAATTTTTAACAACACTTTCTCTGTTTAATTTCAGTATGACCTTGCCTTAGGACATTTAATGGACAACGGCAATAATTATGTGGCTGTTGTGTTTGCAATGCAACTGGTGCAATTGTACCTTGTCGATGATAGAAACAATATCTATGTGAACGAATCCGACCTGTACCACACAATAGAGACTCTCGTCCATATTTTGTCTCACTCAAGGCAGCCGCCACCTGAAGGATTGGCAACATTGATGGAAACAATAAGAGTAAATCAAGACCCCGCAACATACTTTGGGGAACAAATGCCCTTAGGGCCAACTGCTCTCATACATTCTGGCATATCACAAGTGCGGGTAAGTATTGGCTAATTATTTTATTTATTTCTTTTTGTATTGTTGGTTAGGTTAGGAGTTATTGTAGTAGGAGGTAGGAGGTATTGTAGTGGAGCGAAAGTAGATACATAGATGTGCCATTCCACTCTGTCTTGGGCCTTTTGCTTAACTTCACTCTCAGTGAAGCCGATTTTTTTTTATTTATATATTCAGGCCTATCGCCCGCAGGGGTTGGCAGAGACCACAGAGCTCCATCCGCTACCATTCATCGCAGCGAAACGGCTCTCCATTAGTCGCTTTTCGCCCTCGTGAGAATCAGGACGTGACGGGTGGCGAACCACGTCGCCGTCATTTTCAACGAATTAGGTATATTAAATTCGTCTTAGTGAATCCCACGAGCCGCAAGGGAGGATGGAGGTCAGCCCCAGCAGAGCCCTGCATGCTGAGGTAAGGCACCATAGTACCCGGGGGAGCCCGATCCCGGGACGGTCGGCACGCTTTCGACTAGGCTCGCCCCTAACCACGCATCCATTGGCACGGCAGACCATGGATTGGCGGAGAGGAAGGGAAAGGAAAGGGCAGGAAAGGAAATGCAGATTGGGGTTATCAGACTCGGAATAAATATTTATAAATCCATATATATATTTATTCCGATGCGGGAATCGAACCCGCGACCATTGACTCCGTGAGCGGAGGGCCGCGCCACTGAGCCAATCGGTCGTCGTGAAGCCGATGCATTTAGTTTTCGCAATAATTGAGCTTTACTTACGTCTGCCTGCTTGGTTTTAGTCCAAGACTTACCTCGGAAAAAGATCCAAATCCTGTGGTCGAGCCAGTTCCACCTGCGAGGCCTTATCTGAGAAAAAGTTGCATCGTCACCATCCAGATGAGTGGCAATTCAGTACGGTGCATTTTTGTAGAAAATTCTTTCCATGCACTACTACCCTGTGGAACCAGCTACCTTCAGCGGTGTTTTCGAACCAATATGACATTGGAACCTTAAAAAGAATGTCTACTCATATCTTAAAGGCCAGCAAGGATTCTGCAATGCCTATGGCCAAACGGATGTTTATGGACGACGTTGATTGCTTTCCATCAAGTGACACGTCTGCTCTTTTGCCTTCTTTTCCCATATAAAAAGAATCTGCAAATCAACAGGATCCTCGTTACACTTAGAGCTCTATATTTTGGCGATAGTGTTTGACCTAAAGATTATTCATGTGAACCATTTACAATCAACTGTAATTCTTTTAAAGGCACGCGAGTATGACGATCCGCCCGGCCTTCAAGAGAAAACCGCGACAATTCTCCGCGAATGGAGGAACACAATGCTCGGCTGCCTCACTGATGTCGAAATGGAGCAGAACTTCAACATCTACCTCCACAAAATGAACATGAACGGCATACTGAAGTCGGATGACATGATCACACGCTTCCTCCGCATCGCAATACAGATGTGCATCGAGAATGTGTACCAGCTGTTGAATGAAGATAAGCTGAACCCAACACAAACCCCACCGAAGCGAGAGAAGTATTACACTATGTGTGATTCGTTCACAAAACTTGCGTCGCTTCTTATCAAGAATGCAGCTGATGGTGGCAACCTCACGCCGAAACTCAATCTGTTGAACAAGGTATATCATTATCATCATAATTCATAACTATAAATACACACATACATATCGTCACGCCTGTTTTCCATAGAGGTAGGCATACCATATACCTACTACAATCTCGGCATACTTTCCTTGCTTCCTCCACACTCATCACGCTCCTCATGCAAGCTCGTCGGTTACGTGTACTCGTGACCTGGCCTTTCCTAAACACTTCGGCAGTTTGGTTATGGTATGTTTTCCTCGGTCTTCCCCTACCGACGCTTCCATCCACATCCGCAACGTAAATTTCTTTTGCTATTCGTCTTTCAACGATCCTCTCTATGTGCCCAAACCATCTAAGCATCGCTTTCTCCACCTTTGTCATGATACCTTTTATTCCACATAACTCTCTTATATCTTCATTCCTTATTCTATCATTTCACCAAGTTATTCCACATATAGTTCTTTCACACCCCATATATGTCCCACTGCTGACCTCGGTTCTTCATTTCTGGAGGAACGGACGTAAACTTACCGAGCTTGTCCAATGCGAATTGGCGGGGTTAACAGACTCGTAATAAATATCTGTAGTTCATATATGTATTTATTCCGATGCGGGGATGGAACTCGCGACCATTGATCCCGTGAAATGAGAGCATTAAGAACACATAGTTCTTAACCTCTCATTTCCACCCCATCCATCTGCTTTCATGACTCTTCCAAACCCAACTTTTATTACCGTAAATCAGAGTCGGAACAAGCACTCCCCAATGAAAAGCCATTTGAGCCGTTTATTTACTATTTATATATTGTACAGGTGCTGGGCATAATCGCGGGATGTCTCCTGCGAGATCACGAGGAGCATGGCACTGACTTCCAGCAGCTGCCGTACCACCGGCTTCTCATCATTTTATTCCTCGATATGAACATGGCTGATCCAGTTTTAGAATCTATGAATTTTCAAGTATGTGTTGTTTCACCTTCTTTAGTTATTAATGATTAAACACTTACTGATTGTTAAAATCAGTAAGTGTTGAGTTTTGTGTTTTTTTTTTGTAAAAAAAAATGAATTAATATTATTCACAACAAGTGTCAACTATTTAGCGTAGGTAATTATTACATTGTCTGAACTTGAATGAATATTACAGTCAGGGTCACATGGAGTGGACCTTCTGTACCTATTTATTCTTTACCGTATTACTCTTTGATACTCATTATAGCCTTTGTAAACATTGGGCCAACACTTTGAGCCAATATATCGGATCCCGAAGTCGCAGTTTACACATTGGCATATTGATCATTCTGCATTGGCTCTTTAAGGAAGATGAACGTAGAAACTCGCAGTCGCTGCAATTACATAAAATTATTACTTCAATGTGCAGCCTCTTCTTTTTTTACTTAATTCACAGAAATATTGTGATTAAATGAAGTCAGGCGTTACTTTGCGAAAATCTATTACTATGTGGATTTTTACTAAGCTAAGATCCGCCACAAGCAAACACAAATACAAAAGTATAATGTGTGTTTAATGGAAGATAAGTGGACTTACGGGGAACTTAAACCAAATCTTACCGAAAAAACAGTCGTCAGCAACTCTCCACTTCTCAACCACTATCAACAACACTAACACCATACACCATACACATACACCATATACTACGGTGCGTTTCTCTCGCAACTTCTTTCCTCGCACCACCAGTTTGTGGAATCAGCTACCCTCGGCGGTCTTTCCGAACCGTTACGACATTGGAACCTTCAAAAAACAAGCCTATACATACCTAAAAGGCCGGCAACGCTTCCGCGACTCCTGCGGTGTCGCGGTTGCCCGTGGGCGGCATTGATTGCTTTCCATCAGGCGACACGCTTGCTCGTTTGCTCTCCTATCCCATAAAAAAAAATAATTTTTCCACATTGCACACGACATGTGTTTCGCTTAAACACGAGACACCATCAGGTATAGTAGACTCTACGGAAAACAACCGTTAAGTCGGTTAACGGTTTCCATTTTTGTTTGCTTGTCACAGATCTTAGCTAAGTAAAAATTCTGATTGTTCATACGACATAGAAATATTCATGTTATTAATAATACTAAAATATTAATAAAGAAAAATATAAAATAAAATCGGACGCATGTTGGGCCAATGTGTACATGGTCCTTTAAGGTTTCTACCCAACAATATGAACATACAATTATTTTATATATTACTTTAGGTTCTCACCGCATTCTGCCACACGCTTCACATAGTTCGACCAAGCATCGCGCCCGGCTTCTGCTACGCCTGGCTGGAGCTGTTCGCACACCGTACATTCATCAAACGTGTGCTTGCCACTACACCACAGCAAAAGGTATTTTAAGAACATTCTAGAAACTACACTTCACTGCATATGAAGTTGAGAGACATCTCACGATAGAGTTGTTTGCAAGAAAATATTATACGTAACATAAATTTGTTGACACAAATTGACTTAAGTCTCTTATAGAAAACATTTAATTTTATTTAATTCTAAATAAATAAATGAAATCGAATTTTAATAAATTAGATTAGATTGTTTTATTTTAGAAAAGAGTAATTTCCAGTGTATGAATAAAGTACGCCTGCAAGTTGTAGCAAGCAAATACAAATACAAATTTAAATCATAGTTTAGAAAATACAAGAAAGTATTAGAGGCCATCTATAAATAACGTCAGTGTTTACCATGGGGAGTGTTCCGAGGAATTGTTCGGAATAATTCCTGCCGCTGAATTACAACTCGCCCAAAGAGGGGGTGAGGGTCCGATTCTGTCTATATGAACCGGGGCCTTTGTCCATCTAGCTACGCCACTGGTGAAATATAATTTTTTTCACTATTCCAGGGCTGGGGAATGTACTCAACATTGCTGATCGACCTGTTCAAATTCCTGTATCCATTCCTGCGTAACACAGAGCTAGCACCTCCTGTTATGATGATGTATCAGGGAACTCTCAAGATACTCCTAGTATTGCTTCATGACTTCCCGGAGTTTCTCTGTGACTATCATTACGGATTCTGTGATGAGATACCACCAAATTGCATCCAAATGAGGAATATGATACTCTCAGCGTTCCCACGTAATATGCGTCTACCTGATCCGTTCACGCCGAATCTGAAAGTTGATTTACTGGCTGAGACCGCCCTGCCTCCTCATGCGGTCATCAATTATGCAACGATAATACCGTCTTCGCAATTCAAGAAAAATTTGGATGCTTATTTGAAGGCTCGAGCTCCTGTCACCTTCCTGTCTGAACTCAGAAGTAATATGCAGGTGAGTGAAATTAATTTCTTTATTACAACCTATTTCCCGTAGGGGTAGGCGGAGACCACAGATCTCCATCTGCTACGATCTCGGCACACTTTGCTTGCTTCCTCCACACTCATCACTCCCCTAATGCAGGCTCGTCGGTTAAGCTATCTACGCATTCCTTTCTCAACTTTTGTCACGACACCTTCTCTTACTCTACATCGCTCTATTATATCTTCATTCCTTATTCTATCATTTAAAGATAAATTAAAATAAATGGGTGGTTAAATATGAATAATTTCATACAGGTACAGAACGAGCCAGGAAGGAGGTACAACAGTCAGCTGATAAATGCGGTAGTCCTCTATGTAGGCACCCAAGCCATAGCGTATATCAGGGCTAAAAGCCAAACTCCAAATATGTTGACCATCGCTCACTCTGCGCACATGGACATTTTCCAAAACTTCACAGTGGACTTTGATTATGAAGGACGGTAAGTGAAATATTAAGGATAAAATTACTACTTGTGAGTCATTTGATGAAACCCAGATCCACAACACAGATCAAGAAATGTAAAATAACATTTCTTGATCTGTGTTGTGACTTAATACTTGTGATTTTTGTTTAATTTGATTGGTTTTACCGCATCCTACCTCGTGTAGCTTCTGCTCACCCCCTATGCCTGCCCATTGCTTGGTTGTTTAAATCAGAGCTATACAAACCAGATAGATACATTTCAAATTCAAATTTCTTGTTTCGACATAAGAAATTACATTTCAATTATCGAACTTTAGTCAGTTATCAATAAAGCTTTAACACCATTTCATAATGAGGTTGTCGTAACGGAGAGGAAACGGCTAAAGAAACTCCCCGGGTATTCTCTTTTTTTGATAACCTGTCAATGTGTGTAAATCTATATAGTCTCGCAGAAGAGAACGTTCGGTCATGTACAATTTTAGTATTACACACTGAAAGTATTTCTTGAATTAAAGTTGATTTCTTAAATTTCCAGGTACATCTTCTTTAACGCCATTGCGAACCAGCTGCGATATCCCAACAGTCACACCCACTACTTCAGCTGTTGCATGTTGTACCTGTTCGCTGAAGCCAACTCGGTGGCAATACAGGAGCAAATCTCGCGAATGCTGCTCGAAAGGTTGATTGTGAACCGACCCCACCCGTGGGGACTCCTGGTGACGTTTATCGAGCTCATAAAGAACCCTGCATACAAATTCTGGTCTCACGAATTTGTCCATTGCGCGCCTGAGATTCAACAGTGAGTGGTTTTTATTGATTTTACTCAAAAATATGTTCACTTTTTCCTTTCATCTCATTCTGCCTACAATTTATTATTTCTGTTGTAGTGAGTATCGATCCGGCCTCAGGGAATACCGGTACTTTTCACGCCAGCCTGAAATACATAGATTGTAACCGCTCCGGCTTTTATTTCTTAATAATGATATGAGTTTCATTGAGGAGGCGTGTGAAAAGTTCGTGTATTTCAATTTGATGCAATCACACACAACGGGCAACTAAAAACACAGTATATAACTAACAAATCCACTCGTGAAGGAAACGTTGTAAATATAGTAGCTATCTTTACAAATTGGGACAGGCTTATTCTACTAGTGGAATGAACCACTAGTAGAATAGGCCTGTTCCAACTAGACGCATCCAGATTCTACCAGTCATAGTTGTAGATGGTCGCACTATCTGACCGAGGGGCGTCTCACTACGTTTGCTGAGACGCGATCTCCTCTCTAAACACTAATATAACGTCTCTGATACCCTTCTCTTTTTAAGCGTTTGTACTTTTTCAAAGCTTATACTCCACGGTGCGGCAGCATGCGCAGAAGGAGCAATCGCCCCAGGGCTCGCTTCACTAGGAGCAGCAAATCATAACATACAACTACAAAATATCAAATGTAAGTAATATATGTACATAAATATATATTATTCCTATTATTAATAGTATACCTGTATTTACTTTAGTCCTCATTACAATATTTAAATTGGTACTCCATTTGTGATTTATCCCAGCACCAATTACTTTTGTTTTAAGAAATATCTTTTTTAACATTTCTTTTTTTATATAAAAATATATATACAGTAAACCCTCCTATAACGCGGTAGATTGGTCCCTTGTTATAGGAAAACGCGTTATACGAGGGATCACTATATGTATAATTAATTTTGCTAAAATTAAAAAACTTAATAATTTACTTTTATAAGAACAAGATGTGCAAATGTAACAAAGTTGATTATGAATTGTCAAATCATTATAAATTTCACTATGATTTGGGATAGATATTGACGACCGATTGGCTCAGTGGTGGGGCCCTCCGCCCGCGGAGTCAATGGTCGCGGGTTCGATTCCCGCATCGGAATAAATATTTATATGGATTTATAAATGTTTATTCCGAGTCTGGTAACCCCTCCAATCCGCATTTCCTTTCCTGCCCCTTCCTTTCTTCTCTATCCTTCCCCTTCCTCTCCGCCAATCCACGGTCTGCCGTGCCAATGGATGCGTGGCTAGGGGCGAGCCAAGTCGTAAGCGTGCCGGTCGTCCCAGGATCTGGCTCCCCCGGGTACTACGGTGCCTTACCTCAGCATGCAGGGCTGTGCTGGGGCTGACCTCCATCCTCCCTTGCGGCTCGTGGGATTCAGTAAGACGAATTTAATATACCTAATTTGTTGACAATGACGGCGACGTGATTCGCCACCCGTCACGTCCTGATTCTCACGAGGGCGAAAAGCGACCAATGAAGAGCGGTATCGCTGCGATGAATGGCAGCGGATGGAGCTCTGTGGTCTCTGCCAACCCATGCGGGGGATAGGCGTGAAGATATAAAAAATAAATAAATAAAATGCCTTTTTCTGTGTGGCTAAATACTTTTGAGCGGTAATGTGCGTTAAGAACACTGTACTTTGTAAAATCGATTTATGAAATTAACTAAAGACATAAAAATGTAATACAGATGCGTTCACACGCTAAACATGTAAGAAAGTTAAGGCCACTCACTAACAGTGAAATTTTCTAAAACATAAATTCTGAATTCTTTTCAGCTCCATCATTTGAATATCAAGAACCCAAAATGACAATCTTATATTGAATTACCAGAAGACGACTAAACGAATTGTGGCGGAAAACAAATTTATTTTTTTATAAAAATATGAAAATAGTGTAATTTCAGATATTTCTTAAGGAAAACTTTTCAAATAAAATATTAATTTTACTGGACTTTATGGATGCACCAGAGAACATACGAGAAAAATAGAGATAGTAAGCAATGTAGCAAGAATGTAGCAATAAGAGTGTGTAATTTCGGATCGGTCGAATCGCTTGGTTGGTAATAAACACAAGATACACTCTTCCCAGTGGCACAATAATGTCGGACATATTCCGGACATTTTGTACAGTGCGTGTTCCAGAAAATGTTGTTACACAACCGTGAAAGCAGCTGCCTTTGATTGGGAATTGAATTGGTACGCGAATATCGAACGCGAACACAGCTCTCCGCATCGGCACTATATACTTTCAATATCTACAGTGACTCATGACGGCAATGGGAAGAAGATATATTTGTAAAATTTAATGACTTTATTAGTATTAAAAAAATTATAAGACATGCATATAAGTGATTACTATATCAATCTATAGTTCCTCTCAAACTAAAACTATCTACTCTAATGGAAAGTAAATGGTAAATCGAACTAATAAACGATACTCGAAGTGCGATAGATAGATAAGTATAAGATGGGCCATAAACTGGACTCCGATAAAGATAACTGCATTAAAAATATCAGGTTAGCTTTCATTTGAACATGGCTTGATTATTTATAGAATTTAAGAAAACTAATGTGGTTTCCGACCATCCATATTTTAGCGCTATTCATATAGCAATTTCAATTTTCTCTCATAAATCTCTACCTTTGCTCTTTTTTTATTTATCTGTAAACTTTGTGTAAAAGAGGAAGACCAAAAAAAATGTTAAACCATGTTTCTGGTCTTCCTTTTTTACAGAAAGTGAAATAAAATTGTCTTACCCAATTTTTTTTAAATATATATATATATATATATTTAATTAAAAATTGGGTAAGATTGGGATTGGGTGTGTGTGTGTGTATGTATATGTATTCATTTTTTGTTTATTTAAAAAGAAGTGGATTTGCAGAAAACCGAAAAACGGTCGTCAGCAACTTTCCACTTCCCAACCACTCATCACCACGGAAAACAACGTTTAAGTGTTACTTAACGGTTATCTTCCGTAGAGTCTACTATATTATACAACCACTGTCACCAACACCAACTTGTCGTGTACATTGTGGAAGAGTGGTGAAGTGTGTCACCACTCTTCCACAATGTACACGACAAGTGTTTCGCCTCAACATGTCTCGTGTTTGCGAAACACATTATTGAAGTGTAATACAATTGACGACCGTTTTTCGGTAAGATTTGGTTTAACTTCCTTGGAAATTTACTTTCTCTATTAAAAACACACACACATATTATTTTTCTGTTTTTATTTGTTTGTCGCGGAGCCTACCCAAATAAACATTTTTAACTGTCGACATAAAATCTATCATTTGACTAAAGGAGACCATGTCTACGCGACGGCCTGCCTCAATTTTTAGCCTTGAGGGAGCAATGTCCAGTAGTGGACTATGAGAATATTGATTTATTGATATTATTTTACAGATAAATCCCGCGACTCCTTGCAATCATCAACATAAGATCATGAGAAAGTAAACTAAATGCTACGCTACTAGAGGCTAATATCAAGAAAAAGTGAAGAACGAAGAAATTGAAGGATTCATTTACCTTATATGTCTAAAACTCTTCCACGATCAAAGTTATAGTTCATCGAAGCTACCACCAAAGAAAATCTTTTAGGGAATGTTTGGTTAGTGGGACTCTACGAAATCGTAACACGATTGTCGTTACTTGTACGTAAGATTATACGCTTACAGTACGTTCACGTAGAGGCTGACGTCAGCGATGTATGGAAATGAATGGGACGCTCAACTTCCATGATTGTCCTTAAAAAGTGAAGGTAGAATTTGCTATCTCTTCTCTGTGAACGAACTATTAGCCATGATTTTAGAATAAGTTCTACGGTAGCGTTAAGTTATGTTTGTGTTTCCTTCACCAATGTCTATTGTTACGTAATAGTTCTAGTACAAGTCCCGTCGCGGTTTATTCGCTTTCGGCGACAGTGGAGGGGTTTTATTAAGTGTTGTTCTAGCGGAGAGGTGATTGAAAGACATTAAAAAAGAAAGAAGTTTATTTTTTTAGAATTTCTGTAGTGATAAATAAAGATAAATGAAGAAATAGACCTGATTTCATTCAAGGTCAGCGCTATTAAACCGTGATGGTACCTGTACACTATTTTTTTAGTAGTTTTTTGAATGATGAATGAATTATAAAGTGTCATTGCATATGTTTTTACTGAATTTTGTTTCAACAAGTATTTTTTTTTTCAAATTCACCGACATAGTTGTGCGAGTCGAGACTGAAGAGGCATTGTGTTATTCACTGTTATCTGAGAACCGACAACCGATCAGGCTAGATGGGGAGGCTTGATAGTTTCTACCAAAAGTTGTTAATTAGAAATTAGTAGAAACTACTATTTATAACACACATTGAAGTTTTTAACAACTAATGAAATAGTGTGTTATCGTGAGTTCGTATTGTATTGTCGTATGTATATGTAAGGATGTGTCAGTTACCTCACACCTCGCTATATTATGGAAAGCTTGTGTGTTCTAGAAGTTTCAGGTGCAAGGTATTTCCAGTGTAAAAAATATTATTGTGTACATTTCTTTAGTTTTCTTTTCCGCCACCCATGGAATATGATAATATTCATTAATACTTTTGTGATAATTTTAGTATACATTAATAAATTTTGTGATTCTGTTATCAATTGTATTGTAGTTCTCTTAGAATTTATCGATACTGTTGTAACAATGCTAATGTAAATTAATACTTTTGTGATTCTGTTCATGATATGTGCATTAATAAACAATTTAGTGAGTTGTATGATTCTATAAATGTAAAGTAATACTTTTGTGATTCTATTGATGTGCATTAATACTTAAGTGAGAAACTGTGCGAGTGAGACGGAGAGGGAGACAGTAAACGGAGACGGACAGTAGTAAAGACGGATCAGTCTACGAAGTATTTCCTGCTCTTGGACACCAGTGTGCGATTTCACCACGGGCTCTACAGGGTAAAATAGAAGTAAAACAACAGTAAAGTAGCGTTGTGAAATGATTAATTTTTTTATTCTTAATAAATGTTAGTGTAGTCTATAACAATATGTGTTTCCGTAGCCACACGATGGTAATGCAATCAACCAGCCAATGTTCTCAGCCATCAGATGTGGCCGCGGGTTTGATTCCCTCGAGATAGAAATGTAACAGCGATTGTCTCAACTCTATTGTAAGATTAGATTTTTTATATAAGTTGTTGTTTTTTCGTAAATAAAAACATTTTCTCGTAATTAATTGAAAAAAATAAAAATGTTAAATAAACTTGTGTTTTCATTCCTTCCTTTAAGAACCTGCCTGTAGCTAACCTCGATACCATGTACGAGTAAACATTGATAAGTTAGAAATTTTAAAATATTCTTTAGGTCAATACCAATTTTTATCGCCTTAGATATATTTTTACATCTTAAAAACATCCTTATTCTTTTTTGTGTGACAAGAATAAACCTTCAAATGAACCCTACGATAAAATGTTTAGTGAGGAAAAATACAAACTTATTTTTACAAGACACTGAACTGATAAATTTAATAAATCTAATCTCATGTGATCAAAAGTTATTGCCGTATGTAAAAAAGATGTGATCATTGATGATATTAGCTCACTTCGAGCCTGCAAAGAATGACAATGACAGACAAGTCTGTATCTGTAATTGTAAATATTTAGCATTTAAAACCTCTGTATCACTCTGGCCTTTGGGACTATTCTTTGTGTATGAAATTGAATAGTGCTATCTCCCATTTCAAAGTTTTTATAATGATGTTGGAGGTTACATTTTAATAAAATAAAAAATAAATATAGTTTATATTTTATATAGGTAAATAATCACAATATATTTATGAAATATGTACAAATTCATATCTACAGCCACAAAAACAATAAACTTGTTAGGACTGATTTAACATTCTATTAAACTATGGTCGTCCTGTTAGCTTGAATAGCCCTTCATTTTTAGGGAGTTTCCTTTTGAGGAGTTACAGTATGTATCGATTGATTGATAAATATAATTTTTATTTTATTTATGATATTTAACAAGTAAAATTGGATGAAGCATAGTAGGTTCTTCTAGGCAGACCTAGGCAGTGCTGAGACATACCCATTCGGTCATTTTCGGGTTTGGAATACATACATTATATAAATATATAAATACAATATATAAATATATTACAACATTTAATTTAATTAACTACTCATATACCTACTATATATTATAATTATCAGTCCATAAATAGACTTTGAAAAGACGCCACCTGGTTCGATCTAATTGTATCCAGTTTTGGCCAGTCTCCTTGCACAGATCGTCGTTCCTAGTCGGTAGGTGTTCTACACCACGTTCCCGAAACACGATTGCCATTCTATCTCTCAAAATCATCAGTGTTTGGTTTCCACGGTGAATTTATTCATTTCTAGTTATATGTACTGTACAAGTGGACTTAGATAGGCCATTCTCTCCGAAAGAACCCTGATCATATTCCCAGACAGGCGCTGGAATGGACTCCTCAATGGAAAAGCAAGCGAGGCCGACCCAAACACCTGGAAGCGCTCCGTAGTAACCGAAATGAAATCCATCGGGTTGACGTGTCCTGAAGTGAAGCGCGTCGCTCAAGACCGATCCCAATGGAGAAGCACTGTGGACGCCATCCGCTCCACCTCGGGGACATAGGACCATAAGAAGAAGAAGTTATATGAACTGGAGAAACACCAAGGATAGCTTTCTCTATAGCTATAATATCTTATACTAAAGAGTTGTTATATGTCAAATATGTATTACAAAGTATTTAGGTAATAACATCATTGGGTATTTATGTTAAAATTGCGTAAATGCTTATAGATAAGAGTGTAAGGACGCTGGCATGTGGGCGAAATTAAGATACGTTCGTACCATGCAAAATGGCGTTATATTTGGCAATGCAGTTTTGAATACAAATTGTATTTATTTGAAATTGATTTAATTTTTATTCTATATTCTTGTTATACATCTTGCAATACATCGATAAGATTTTTTTAGAAACAGCAGGTAAACGAGTAAGCGGGTAAACTGATGGCAAATAAACACCACCACCCATGGACAATTACAACACTAAGGACACTGCGGCCGTGCCTACTTTAGGGTAAGGATGAAAACAATGGAAGAGGAAGATGAAGTAAAGAAGAGAGAAGCCATTGGTGTTACAGATTTCTGCACACACCGTACGAAAATGCGGCAACAAAACAAACAACGCGCTACTACAATGCCTATTGTGTTACGGTTGTCTATGGGCGGTTGATTGCTTTCCATTAGGCGACACACCTGCTCGTTTCCATTCCTATCCCATAAAGGATGTTACCATTTACCGCCGATTTTCTGAAAGTGCTGTATTTCTCTAATCGAACCCACGCACCCACTTCATTCATTCGTGTTAAAAGCATGCACCATTTAAAACTATTGAATATTAATGACCCAGAGTATTCACTCATAATTTGCAGTACTCCGGCTAGTTAGATTCTTGTGTGGGGTGGTGTTGGTAAAGTGTTTAAGTTGTAAATAAATTAGTTCCCAAGGGCCTATACTTACAATTTGTTTTTGATGTACTAATTAATACGTATTTACATGAACACTCTATTTTATTGTCCACTTGGTCGACTTTAACTTTTTTTGCCTTAACAACCTCGTTGGAAGAACCCGCGGGAAACAAACAAATTGCAGACTGGGGAGAATTAGGTCACGTCGGTTTCTAAACGGTATCTCAATAACCACTATATGAACATACTCACTTATTATATTTTATTTCTTATGTATCTAATACAAATTAAATAACCTCATTAATGTTAGTATTGAAGTAATCTCGCGAATATATGAGATGAGATTGTTTTGATAATAATAATAAAGACGACACCGTTTCCCTCAATGTACTAGAATTATGTTCTTTATCAACAGTAAAGCCCATTCAACAGTGATTGTGCTGTCCGCTATTCTGTTATCAGTTATTTATGTGTTAATGAAGCGTTTAAAACAATTAACGGCCGCACGACATGCTCACACAACTTGTACTTGTCAGGTGTGGCGGGAAAAGTGACAGTTTTATTTTTAAATTTTGTTTTTAAATGTTACTCTTTCATATAATTTATATAACTACCATTGTCAAGTGCTAAATATTTTGTTTAAATTTATTAATTCTACCCATATTTTCATACAGGAATTTAATTTATGTTATTTAATTTTACATGAACAAATATTATTAAGTTGGTGATTATCTACGTGTTTAAAAAATGTAAGTAATTATTAAATTTTTTAACATCATCGTAGATTATACTATATTTTTTGTTACATATCAAATTGAATCGAACAATATGTTCCTGCGATCCAAACAAGTAGGAAATTAAAGACCAATAGAAAACATATTCTCACAGACAAAATTAAATAAACATGTTTCAAAATTCCTTAAATATTCTTGACCATTACGTAAAATCATTTAGATGCAAGACACAATGACAAATGATATTGTTTAGGGAACAAAAAAACATGATATTTCAAATCAATAAGTAATGTTTCTATATTCTTTTTTTATTTATTCATTTTACAAAGTAGTAAGTAGGTTAGGCTTTAATTGCAAAGTAAAAAAACGCACGTTTTATTGCAATGCCTAGCTCCATTCAGTATGTAAATTGTACCACGTTTACATTAGACAGTAGAATAACAGTAATATAATACGATAGGCCAATATAATCTATTGTCAAATTTCTGTTTCATCTTATATACGTGGAAAATTTGTCAGTATGTGTTCATCTTTTATTAGAAATTCATTTTTCGTTTGCTCACTTCACTTAACACATAAACATCAAAACTCTAAATAATACCATGTAGGTTATACATGTATAAATTTACTTCCGTCATTCCGAACCCGCCACAGTTAATATTTTTAATTAATTCTTTAAAATACGCATATACAAGTATTTGCTACAACATACACAAACTTAATTTCGAAAGCGATAGCCAATTAGGTCGTCACATTTTACTACATAGTTTAGTGATTAACTAGAAATATTTGAATCCCGTTGCCAGTTTCTAAGTAAATTTAAAAAAGAAACAAAAATAAATCAAGTACATCTTTTATTACTCGCTTAATTATTTACTTAACTTGCTTTACATTCAACAAATACATAACCTTGACTTACATTCAACGAATTAATGTTAATATTGGTTGAAGGAACAATTTAAAGCATACAACGGTGTGTGCTTGATAAAGAGATTACGTTCTATTAAGATGCGTATTATGACATTATTACATATACTAATTTTGTGTTGCGCCCCTAACATTAAAAAGGTTGTTTAAAAGACGAGAAATAAAATAGCTTATAATGTTATAAAGTTCTTAGAATGCTCTTTTCTAGAATGCTTCTATGTCGTACTCAAGGGAGAACACCGCAGATCGAAAATGTTCCACATTTTGCATAATTAGTTGCAGAAAACTGAGACTAAATCGCAAAGTGGTAGACGATCAGCCGTCAAGGTGATAGTAATGGTACCTATTTATGTGCGCGAAATGTGCGGCTGGGAGGAGATTAAACAACTCCCCAGAATATTCGCTGTAAAATTCGCTGTAATTCGATATAGTACGCAGTGAGATAGTACATCTCTACGATATTAGATCGATCCTATCGGAATTCCTGCGGTCGCCGACGATTCGGGAACTCTAGATGATGATTAAAATATTGCAATTTAACATTAATAAATAAGATAGTGATGATAATCTTGGATAATATAGATAGTTCTATCTTGTCCAAGGGTGAATGATTTACATAGATATCGTCACACCTGTTTCCCGTAGCAGTAGGCGAGACCACAGTTCTCCATCCGCTACGATCCCGGCACACCTTTCTTACTTCCTCCACACTCATCCATCGTTCGTAACGAAACGGCTCTTTTCGCCCTCGTGGGAATCAGGATGTGACAGGTGGCGAACCACATCGCCGTCATTTCTTAAGAAGATAATGATTTATTTTAAGAATTTTATTTTTATTTTCGTACGCCTACAGAGTTGAAATTAGTCTAGCATGAGTACGAGTATAAATAATAAGAAGTTATTCCTAATTTATTTTTTCGTGATCCTTAAATCGAAGAATCAAGCTACAGCACGAAAAGACCGGCTCGACTGTACGTACAGTGCAGGGGTCTGGAGGCCCAACTCATTCCCTTACTGATTACTTCCCTCTTCTGTTTTTCGGATTACCCCAAGGCAAGATCGAATTTAGACACTCACTTCCCTGTTTTAGACCAGAGACAATTTAGTAATATTATTTATTTTTTTTATTTTTTTTTATATATTCACGCCTATCCCCCGCAGGGGTTGGCAGAGACCACAGAGCTCCATCCGCTGCCATCCATCGCAGCGAAACGGCTCGTCATTGGTCGCTTTTCGCCCTCGTGAGAATCAGGACGTGACGGGTGGCGAACCACGTCGCCGTCATTTTCGACAAATTAGGTATATCAAATTCGTCTTTTAGTAATAGTTATAATTTAAATGAAATTTTTATTAAAATTACAGAATACTATTTATATATAAAATAATAATATACGAAATAGTCGACAATATTTAAGTATGTATAAAACGGTGGGCCATAGCATATGGTCATACCCAAAGAAAGGCAACGCATCTGCCGAGCCTGGGTTTAGTAGATGTCGATGGATGGTGGTGATTACTTAACATAAGACTCGATTATTTGTTATAGTATATAGAAGACTATATAAGACGACTGATTGGCTCAGTGGCGGGGCCCTCCGCCCGCGGAGTCAATGGTCGCGGGTTCGATTCCCGCATCGGAATAAATATTTATATGGATTTTTAAATCTTTATTCCGAGTCTGGTAACCCCCCCAATCCGCATTTCCTTTCCTGCCCCTTCCTTTCTTCTCTATCTTTTCCCTTCCTCTCCGCCAATCCACGGTCTGCCGTGCCAATGGATGCGTGGCTAGGGGCGAGCCTAATCGTAAGCGTACCGATCGTCCCGGGGTCGGGCTCCCCCGGGGACTATGGTGCCTTACCTCAGCATGCAGGGCTCTGCTGGGGCTGATCTCCATCCTCCCTTGCAGCTCGTGGGATTCACTAAAGACGAATTTAATATACCTAATTTGTCGAAAATGACGGTGACGTGGTTCGCCACCCGTCACGTCCTGATTCTCACGAGGGCAAAAAGCGACCAATGACGAGCCGTTTCGTTGCGATGAATGGCAGCGGATGGAGCTCTGTGGTCTCTGCCAACCCATGCGGGGGATAGGCGTGAATATATATATATATATATATATATATATATATATATATATATATATATATATATATATATATATATAAAACACATCATGAAAAATATGAATAAATAAACGTTTTTGCAACTATGTTTTTGCAATTATATAATAAATAAATGTTTTGACAAACGTGCGCGCGCACTGATGGTGAATAATATTTGTCATTGTTGTAAAGGACGTGTGATACATACAAATGTACAAGGCGTATTGCTTTTTATATTGTTATTATAGTAATGTACTAAGGTAAAGCCAGAGGTATTTATGACAACGCGATAAATTACAATTAGTTGCACAAAGATCATAAAAAGGTAGTTAATGATTACATACATTATTGTTATTATTTATGAAGCTTTCCATGTTATGATTTTATTGCTGTTTTTTTTATGAGATAAGAAGGCAAACGAGCAGGTGTGTCACCTGATGGAAAGCAATCACCACCGCCCATAGACATCCATAGGCAACGCTATAGGCATTGCAGTAGTGTAGTCGGCCTTTAAAAAAAAAGTATGCTTGTTTTTTGAAGGTTCCAATGTCGTATCGATTCTGAAACGCCGCTGGAGGTAGTTAGTCTCACAAAGTAGTGGTGTTTGGAAAGATGCTTCGCGAAAAACGCACCTTACACAATCGCCATCCATCAAGATGGTTGGGATGATGTTGTTTTTATGCGTTTACGAAAAAATTCGCCGAATACGCCGCAGTGTGTACTGTACTTAAGCAATATTTAATGACATGTTGCCTTTATAGTATTTTCAAAGTATTGTTACGTGTATGCTTATATCGATTGTAATCGGTTGGTTCAATATCATTCTGATTGTAATCGATTGGTTCAATATCATTCTGATGAGGTTGTTATGGTGAAATGATTTACAAATTCTGTTATATACCCTCTAGATATCGTATACACTTGTGTTCCGATATAATGAAATATATTCTTATTGAACTTGTTTTCATGACCTTGGTCACTGACGTAGATTTTCGAGGTTGTAAACTGAATTGGCAATGTGCTGGACATGTTTGTCGATGAACCAACTACCGAGAAGAAGTAGGTACACGCACAACTGTTCTAGTGGAGACTTCGCCTTGCTAAACTTTTAACCCGCTCAAGTTGAGTTTCATTTGATTGGTTTTGATGAGGTTAAAGAATATACTCGGTGAAAACAATCTAGTTAAACTAAAATCTAGAAAATACATACATAAATACATATTGTCACGCCTGTCTCCCGTAGGGATAGGCAGAGACCACAGATCTCCATCTGCTACGATCTCGGCATACTTCCCTTGCTCCCTCTACACTCATTATTCTGCTCATGCAAGCCCGCCGGTTAAGGGTACTCTTAATCTAGCCTTACTTAAAAACTTCAGAAATTTGGTCAAGGTATGTTTTCCGTGGTCTTCCTCTACCGATCCTCCCATCCACATTCGCAACGTAAATTTACGTTGCGAATGTGGATGGAAGTGATGGAATTTACTAGAAAATAAAAATAGGTAAAAATATAATACTTTTTAGTTAAACGGTTTAATTTTAATTCTGTATTGCGATTGTATAATTAAATAAGAACGACTTATCTAGAAAAATGTATTTTTAACCCCAACAAAAGAGATATTTCAAACGCGTCCCACGTTTTTATTTTAGTGTATTAAAAGTCCTAGTTTTGTATTATAATTATTTTCTTGCTTTTGCAGCCGATGATTTGAAATAAAACCGGTTAATATAAAGGTATTCTTTTATCCCATCAGTATCATACAACTTAACATCTGGACATGCCCTGCTTCACAAATGAGCGGTGCTGCTCTAGATTCCTACGAATGGCAGGTAGATTGGAGATTGCATGATTTTTATAACTCAGACGTTGCTGCCCATTTACTACTAATAGTTGATTTCGTCGCCACCATTTAGAACTCCTATGGGACGAAAAAGAATATCTAAGAGCTCTGTTCTCTTCCTTTACAATGTCCATCCACCTTTACCTGTCTTGTAGACTTTGATATTCAATCAATCAACAACCTGAGGCAGTCCACTGCTGGACATAGGCCTCCCTCAAGAAGCGCCACCTAGCCCGATCTTCGGTTTTACGCGTCTAGTTTCTGCCAGCCACCTTGTCTGCGCAAGCCGTCGTCGTCGCACCATCTAGCCAAGGGGCATCCCACACTACGTTTACCGAGACGCAGTTTCCACTCCAGCACTCGTCTGCTCCAATCGGATACCGGATACCGGATCTCCGACAAACGTGACTTTGATATTAATATGTGATTCATGCTAATAAATTAGTATTTAATAGATTAAAGCTGCGGTATGTCAAAGAAATCTGTTATCTCTAAATCATTACGATAAAGACTGATAGAGGAGCTAATCTTATTTAAGTGTTTTAAGATAGCAATATAGGGGCTCCCATTGTATTTTAGACACTCTATTTTCTGGCTAAAATTTATTAGAATAAGATTTTTTTTTGTTAATATAGTATTCCAGAAAATCATAAAATGTTTGATTTGAACACATATATCTATAGGATTTACCCGCGAGAGAATATGATACAAAAGTGAGGTACACGAGCAAAACATGTTTTTTATGATGCCACTGTCCAATAAAATATTTACTGAAAATATTAAAATGTTAGTTACGTCATTTCTAACCCTTGCCGCAAACGGCAGCCCTTATATCAATATTTTAGTTGAATTTAAAAGCTATGATAAATCGATGACGTATAATATTTAACTTCACTTGTATGCTTAAATTAAAATATATTGTACAAAACATCACCAGAATTATACAATGTGACTAATGTTAGCGAGTTTTGTGAAGAACAAAAATGGTTGACTGGTGGGGAATGCCTTCTTACATAAAGTCAACCTTACATAACATAACCGTATATTAAAATAATAAATAAAATAAAAACAAAGTCACTAGTGTAAATTTACGCTAACATCCTTACACTGGTCTTATTATTTCGATTTATGGAATATTTATCGTAGTAAACTTTTTAAAGTGATCTAGAGCAGCCAGGAAGAATTTTGATGTCATTACAAAAAAAACAGAGCCTTATAACAAGTTCATATTTAAGATTATTAATGGCGTTACTTTGCGGAAATCCATCACTATATGGACAGTCAAAAGTTTTACTTAGCTAAGTGGGTGGAGAGTTGATGGCCGATTTTCGGTAAGTTTTGGGTTTAAGTTCCAAATAAATCCACTAAACCCAACGGAAAAGCACACATTATTAATTTTCTGTTATTGTTTTGCTTAGCTAAGTAAAACTTTTGACTGTCCATAAAGTTCATATTTTTTTCAGATGAACCTTCTTCTCATCGGTTACTTATTTGTCTTTGCAAATTTCGCAGTATCGCAAAATCCTTACTGTGATTACAGCCAAAATGTGAGTAAATTTTATTTATTATAGTAGACTAAGTAAATGTAAGACGCCTGATTGTCAATGCCACATACAGATCTGCAACGCCGAAGGAGCATTGCCGGCCTTTCGTAAACACATACGCTCGTCTCTTGAACGCCCTAATTTTATAATTGCTCGGAAACATCTCAGGTGGTTGTTCATTCTACTGTTAACTAACTGGGAGGGGGAGCCCACTGGCCAGGCCCTAAGGTTTAGGGGGTAGGATCCGACCGGTCATGTGAGAGAATCTCGTATAAGCGGCCGGTGTAAAAATGTTCCCTACTCTACGTGCTCGGCTAGGGCCGGGGTGCATGTAAGTAGGTATAAGTATAGGTACTTATTTTACTATGTATAACTAACCAACATTGGTATTACTTATTATTTTTTGAAACAATTACTCAAATCACAACTACTCGAGAAATAACTTCCTGAGTCTTGGCTTCAACACACTTTTACTGACTTCCGGACTTCATCTCAAGAGTTCTTTTGACTGTGCGATCTCCCCACCAGTGTCTATTGTTCTACTGTCGTAGTTCAATTATCAAGGTGGTTGGAACTAGTTTTTTTGGCGGCTAGTCCGTTGTCGGAAACTTTGTAGCTTGCAACATCTTTTTCTACCATTGCACCTTTTTGTTCTTCTACGAAAAGTTCATCACACTTGTACCGTTTACAGGTGATGCCTGGGCGAGAGTACTATGTGTATAGTCCAAACTATCCACTGAACTATCCCGCGGGCGCGCAGTGCCGGTGGACGGCGCGTTGTCCCTTAGGCTTCAACTGTCACTTGAACTGTACGGAAGTTAATATACCTCAGGTAAGTATAGGTTGGTAGATGGTTTTTTTATAATATAAAACAAAAGGTTGGTAGATGGTATGACGGGCTGATTTCCGCAACTCGACCATTGACTCCGCAGGCGAAGTCAAGGGTCGGGTAAACGGAGGATAGATAATAATAATTCTAGTATTATTGAAAGCATTGACATTGTTCTCTTAAAGAAAAAAAATAAAAGGAAATAAGTATTTTAGTCATAGAAATAGTCCTTCGAATCAGCAAATTGAAATGGCGATTGGTGGGTAATGTTTGTCTCAGAGCGAATATTTGTATATTCGCTCCGTCTTGTGACGGTGATACGTTCCATTTTGATGTATGGAGCCAAAGATTAGACACTGACACTTAAAGAGAAGTGGCAGAGCGAAAAATTCTCCATAATATCGTGGACAGAACCAGAAGAGAAGATGAGTCATGGAGGATCCGAAAAAACGCCGAGATAGAATACCTGGTGCAACAGCGAAACATTATAGGCGAGATTAAGGCACATTGGAGTGTAAGTAAGTGGTCGAAGGCCAGTTGGTCAACCCGGATCTCGCTGGAGAGATCAGGTGGATGCTGACCTGCTCGAACTTCAAGCTAGCAATTGGCAAGAACTAGCGCAGGACAGGGAAAAATGGAGGATTCTCATTTCGGAGGCCAAGATCCACTTCGGGTCACTGAGCCAGCTTACTCCGCTGCCGTTCCGTAAGTAGTAACATAGTAAACCAGGAAAAATGGGAAAGAAAAAAAAATATAATAAAATCTATTACAATATTAAATACATCTACAGAGCCCTTCCTGCTCCGTGGACCGTCTGCTCGTATCCACAACTGGTGATCCCCAGTTAGATAACGCAGAATACTACTGTGGTCGGGGTTCGTTAAACGTTGTGTCGAAAGCGCAAAATCTAACTGTAGGTGAGTCAAGGTATTTTTTACACCCCATACATGTACATACTGTATACATTATTATTATTGATCGGAGTAGGTATACTGATTTAGGGTCAATGATCTCAACCATGTTAATATGGACATGCTTCCGGAACTCAAAATAAGTCCCGAGAAAGAATAAATTTCAAACTATTTTAAATACATATAACAATCAACTCAATTTAAATTAATAAGAAAATTTATTTTAGTATAGACTTTAAATAAAAATAAATTTTATGAGGTTTCACTATTATCACCTTTGATTATCAAATGAAGTATTTTTTTATTCACCTAAGTCATAAGTAAAATAGAATATATATTTGCAATTAAGAGTATTTTAATAATTCCCGACAATACCGGAATTTCGGGTACTGTTTTTTGAAAAAAGGGTATATCCATGTTATGACAGCATGTTACAAGTTCGTAAAATCAATATACCTACTTCAATCACTGATATGATTATTAACATTTGTTTGTCACTATCGGGCACGGGGCTTCACTATTCGTAGGGGGAATGAACATTAATCCATCATCCTTGACCGAACATATTGGCAACATACCAATATTCGGAATAAATAGACTTCATTGACTTAGAAGCGGCAACTTCACCAATGAGCAAGTAAAGCCAGCGAAGGTTAAAAATAAAAGTTTAAACTCTATGTCATCTGGATGAGTGGTCTTACTACTGCTTTTTCAAAAAATGTTTACGATTTTTTACCAAAGTTTCGTTTTTATCTACAAGTAGTACAAAAAAAGTATGTTAAGTTTAAAGTATGTTTTCATAATTCTTAATACTTTCAGGTCTAATTTCCTCGAATAGTAGTCCAGGGGGGCGTTTTATATGTAAATTAACCGCTCAGTTAGTTAACATTCTTCCAAAACCCTGTAGATGTGGATACAAGAAAATGGTAAGAACAAGTATGTACATATGTGTTAAATTTGTGACATATTTATCTTCAAGACTATTAAATAGTGTAATATACTTCAATAAGGACCGCTTAGTTCAGTGGTTATAAGACCTGACTTCAAAGTGAAAGGTTTTTGAATACAAATGATTTTCTTTTTGCAACCTAATGTTATTAATAAAATTGGCCTCAAGACTCCATCAATATGTGTATATTGACCCTTTTCATTCAAATTGTGTGACAGTAGCTTAATCCATTGGCTCAACGACCCAAAGTGTATCTAAGCCTCGGATAAGAGAACACGCTACTGGTCACGGTGGGGTTTCTTGTCAGTTGTTAGCTGATGCTCATTCACATCTGCGATCACCGCATCGCTCCAATGATTCCTGATGCTTTTCATCAGACTACTTGCTAGCCCGTTTGCCTTCCTGACACATAAAAACCATTTATAAACTTAGTCTTTCTACTTACATAACTTGGTCTTAAATTTTAACAGCTATTTGTAATCAGCATTGTATATTTCGCCGTTTACGGGAATGAGAATAAATCTCGCTCCGACTAAATTTAAGCTTTTATACACAAAATCGAGAAGGTATATAGAATCATATAAATAGATTTGCTTCATGATAACAACAATATCTTTTCAAAAACACAAACAAATGAAATTACTGCAAAACATTCTTAAAATACAGCTCAGTATTTAAAACACACATTTATAGGAATTTTACATAATTCTAAATTATTTATTTTACACAAATTACAATTATTATAATTATTTTATTTAAACCAACATTATTCTTACTTAATCTGCCAACAGATGACGCTAAAATTTATATAAAATTAGTTTTATCTATTGCAGAAATTAATTATATAATGATATTAATTCTAATGCGCCGACATAGAGGTCGTCTTCTTCATCTCAGCAGCTTCCAGCCAGAGTTTGCTTTCTTGTTCATTTGTTTCCACTTTGCTCTATCCTGAATGAGAAATCCTTTGAAAAATATTTTAATCAAACAATATAAATAAGAAAAAAAACCTTTTTAATTCAGCACCGCATCGTAGGTGGCGTAGAGACGAAGGTGAACGAGTATCCAATGATGGCGGGCGTCGTCTACGTGGACATCCGCGCCATTAAGTGCGGCGCGGTGATCATCAGCGGGACGCGTGTGATGAGCGCCGCTCACTGCATCATCAACAAGAAGATCAGCGAGTTGGCCGTGGTGGTTGGAGAACATGATGTTAATACCGGTGAGTTTGTCGCGGGCATTTACGTGCAAATAATTTTTTTTTCTTTCAATTCCTACTATAAGTTCACACTATATCTTCTACCTCACGGCCACGTGTAAGTGACACTATAGAGTCGAGTGGATTGGAGCGTAGCCTGAAGCGAAACAATGTCTCGGTCTACGATTTCATTCCCACACCCCGCGATAAGATGTTTCACATCATTAGAATTTTTCTTTGTTGACCGAAGTAGGAATTGACTTTAATTCTTTTTCATTTTACAAAACAAGTAAATGTTAAAAGTACAATTTCAATGCATTGTTTCCAAAGTGTATACAAAAGTTTTTATATTTACATTTGAGCATCATGAACCTTATAGAGCACAACAGTAAGATAGAGGAGGACTTATCAAATAATAATATATATATATATATATATATATATATATATATATATATATATATATATATATATATATATATATATATATATATATATATATATATATATATATATATATATATATATATATATATATATATATATATATATATATATATATATATATATATATGGGTATTAAAAGGTATATGTATATGGGTAATAAATATACAATATTTCTTATCTATTTTTTCAAATATTATAATTTTTCAACTCTTAACAACAGAGCTATTGCTGCTTTCTTACTACACAAACTTCTGTGCGGGAATGGCAGTTGAATTAGTTTCTTCTTCTGGCCTAAATTTTATCATAAAAATATTGTAATATTCATACTTCTAAGTATCATATTAAAAAAAAGGTTGTTCACAGGCGATTCGATAGCTACACAAGGTTTCCGAGTGGTTGCACTGGCTGTACATCCTAAGTACACCGAGTAAGTTGCACTTTCTAGTAGAGCACATTAAAATATAGACTCGTCTTCTGAAAATTCCAGTGTTATATAAGTTTGAAAATATAGAGTATTCAACCATAAACAATAAAAACACTACAAAGGATATAAATAACATTCAATAACTTTTACGAAGAAGAGAAGTGCTGGTTCTATATTTTTTTATTTATTTCGACAAAATTTTAACTGCCACATCGAGCACACTTTTGGAATCTATTCTCAGTATTCTATGCTACTTACTGAAGTAGTGACGTCGAGATGCTGTTAACGATATTTTCTTTTAGTGCTGAGATGGTTGTCGTGTATGTATCATAAACTTCACTTTTGAGATACCCCCACAGAAAAATCTCCATAGGATGAGATCCAGAAACTGGGTAGGCAGAGGATATCACCGAAACAGCTTATTAATTAATTTGTTAAGTAATCACAAAGAAACTGGTCTCTAGCAGTATGAGGCGCTACCATGTGCGTGAAGTAAAGCAGGATGTTCTTTCGATGTTGGCGGAAAGTAATCACTAAGCGTGCATTTACTGATTATTCTATCTATAATCTAATTCTTCTTATATAACATATTCTATATGTTCTTATTTAATCGAAAAAATGCCGAAATCGAGCATCTGGTGGCCCAACCCAATGTAATAGGAGTGACTAAGGCGCACCGACTTCGTTGGCTGGGCCACGTTGTGAGGATGGAGGAGGGTCGCGCAGTCAAGAGAGCGTATGTGGGTCGCCTAACTGGACGACGTACTGGGCGCCCCAGGTACCGCTGGATAAATATAATCGGACTGACTTGCGCAAACTTCAAATCTGCAACTGGCAGGAGGTGGCGAAGGACAGGGCACGGTTGCGTAAGATGTATTCGGAGCCCAAGATCCATTTTGATTCGCTGCACCAACAAAGTGACTTCTGTCTAATTCTGCCTCTGGAGCCCATGGGCTGTGCGAAAGAAACCTTTTGTTGATATATAAAGTTAATAATTTTGATTCTTTTTTTCTATATTCTTCTTTCAGATCCAATTACAACAATGACATTTCCATAATAACGGTTGACAGGGAGATCAAATTCAGCGAGTTGGTGGGTCCCGTCTGTTTGCCCTTCAAATTCACCAACAGAGACTTCGCTGGGGATAATGTCACCATTTTAGGTACTGTGCAACCCATATCGCTTCTAATATCTTTAGTATTTGACGACCAATTGGCTTATTTCTGGAGCTGCTGCTTACGGAGTCAATGTTCGTGGGTTCGATCTCCGTATCGGTATAAATATATGTTTGTCCTACAGATATTTATTCCGAGTTTGGCAGCCTTGCTAATCCGCACTAGACAAGCTTGGTGCGTTAATGTCCGTTCTCCATACAGAGAGTGTGAGATATGGTATAGCTAAGATTCACATGAACAAAGGTTGCAAAAGATAAAATAAAAAAAAAATAAAAATTTAACATATAATGAATTACCATAAAAATATCATTTTACTGAAATTCATTATTAACTGGACTGGATGAACTACTAGTAGGTATGTATAGGCTAGTGTCATTTTAAACAGCTGTTATATGTTAAGGATGGGGCACGCAGTTCCCTGGTGGCCCAACTTCTAACGTGCTGCGCAAGGTAGACGTGGAGGTGATAAGCCAACCCGTCTGTCTAAGGGATGTACCCAACGTTACATCGCGACAACTCTGTACGTTCACTCCGGGGAAAGACGCTTGCCAAGTGAGTATTGGGACAAAATATAACAAAAAATTTAAATGTGAACAGTCAAACATTTATCCGTGATAATCAAACAATAATAGATAAACGAAAAGGCTGTCACTTTTCGGTTGTCTTCCGTGGAGTCTACTATATCTGAAGATGCCTCGTTTTGGGGCGAAACACGTGTCGTTTACAAGGTGGAAAAGTGGTAGTGTGTGTTTGGTGTTGTGTATAGTGGTTGGTGGGTGTAGAGTTGCTGGCGACCGTTTTTAGGTAAGTTTTTGGTTTAGGTTCCATATAAATCCACTTCATCCAACAGGAAAACACACCTTATTAATTTTCTGTTATTGTTTGCTTGTCGCGGATCTTAGCTAAGTAGTTAGTTTTGACTGTCCACATAGTGATGGATTTCCGCAAGTTGGTAAGTTGTGACTGTCCACATAGTGATGGATTTCTGCAAAAATCATCGAAAAATTTAAAATTGTATATTGTTTGTTGTATTGAATACCGTTGAATATAATTAACTTTTGATTGTTTTCACTGCCGATATATATCACATTGCTGGGCGAGGGCCTCCCCACTTGTGGTGGAATAGACAGTAACCCCTCACGACACGTAATATATCTCGATATATACACAAACACACACACATACGTGTGTGTTTGTGTTATTTTTGTTCTTGTTTATTACGCTTGAATCGTGTTTGTTATTTATATACAAAATAAATATTGTAAATAAAGTTTACATCATATTCTTCCCTCAGCTAAGGTTGCTGGAAAGAATTTTGAACGGTTATAATCTCATCAGTTATAAACTGTTTTATATTAAATGCTACTAAGACATTTTTCTGCTATTGCATACATATAGTAAATAAATAAATAAATGAAGTTTTAAAAACAAAAGTATTATCTCTGAAACTGATTTAATATATATATTTCACACTTTCGTTTTATTCCAACAAAGAACAGGCACCGCCTCGTTATATTGGAATAAACTTTTTAATTTTATTTTATGTAATTCAGGATGATTCAGGCGGTCCACTATTGTACACGGATCCTTCGAATGGGCTCTTATACAGCGTGGGCATCGTCAGCTACGGCAACTTCTGCGCGTCAGGCTACCCCGGAGTCAACACGCGAGTCACGGCGCTTCTCGACTGGATCGTGGAGGTCACCAGAGACAACTTCTGTATCAAATAAAGTTTTAAAAAAACACATTTTTTTTTGATACTCTGCGTTAATATACGAAGAGATTTTTAGATTTTGAACTTTCGGAAATAAAGTATTTTTTTATAAATAAGTATAACAATATAGAAAAAATTAAAGTCAATTCCTACTTAGGTCAAAAAGAAAAATTTTATTTTAGTTACATTTTATTAAATAATTATTATAAGTACATACTTTACATAAAGAATTTTTTTTCTCCAATATTAAACTAAAATTAATTTATTAAATTAAATTAATGAATTAATATTTGAAAAAACTATCATATATATATATATATATATATATATATATATATATATATATATATATATATATATATATATATATATATATATATATATATATATATATATATATATATATATAATAGAAATAAATAGATGTATATTGACTTCTTAAATTGACTGAAAAAGTTCATAGAAGGTTTTGGTAGAATAGCCACCATTTTATCAAAACGTAACCTGACGAGCATTTAAAGTATTTGATATTATTGTATTTTACTTGACACTGGCATATATAGATATATAGAGCTATAACTAATTAATAAAAAATGTTTTGTTGCTATATTTTACTGAACACCACTTACTTAATGCTAAGCTAACAACGAAGTAGTTCAACTACTTCCTAGTAGATGGCATTATATTAAATTATGATGATATTTCTGAAAGAGCAGGCACTGGCGAGACGAATAGGCGACAACGTATATTGATTTTTTGAAACGCTCATTCATTTGCGCCGACTTCGTCCTCAACCTCCGTCACTCTTGTTTCGTAATTTGCGATTATTTATTTATTAAATATATGTATTTAGTTTTTCATAAGTGTACATATAAAATATGTAACTCCAAGCGTTTGGGTGTAATTTGTAAATAATATGTTTAACTTTGTGGTGTATTTTTCAATCTCTTCAAGTTCCGATTAATTAATATTAATTAGAAATGGAGGTGAATATAAACCAATTTAATGAAATAGGGAGGTAGTAATCAGGAGAACAGAAAATGCCGAAACGAATTCCCTTCCACATTGTTTACGCCACAAGTGAGTACGCTCTTCATATAATTAATTGTAATTAATGAGTTATTTTAATTGCTATTTATTCGGATTTATAAAGGGTTAATACTTGTACACATATTTAATTGTTTAAATTATACTTATTTTTTTTTATTAATTATTGTTTTGGCGAATTGGAAAAAAGTAAAAATCTATGACTTACCGGTTTGATTGTTAGTGGATGCCTAACAAATACATTCTATCAATTTAATAGGAATATGAAAATAAGCTGGATAAAGTTAATAAATAATAAATATATTCAATAAAATGCTTTAAATGATGAAATAAGAAATGAAATTGAAAAAAATGAATTGTTTTGAAAACTTTAAACCTCTTTTTTTTTATAAAAGTTGAGTGATTTCTAACTCATGTGCATTGCGTTTTAATTGTAGAATTTAATATATCTATAATATAAGATTTAACCATTTAGAGAAACACTTGACGTACCTATAGCCGTCACAATCGTTCAAAAAGTGATATTGTGTGTTTTACTTTTTGGTGTAGTGAGGTGAATTTTGACTTCATTAGCTTGAGTTTATGAACGAGAATGGTAAATCAGTATTTTGATTTCTTTTATAAATGCTTACTCATTAAATTTCCTATATTTATGTTATTTAATTCCGCTGAATTTAGTAATTTATGATGAATTTATAATGATTATATCCATGTTTGTGGTGATTATTCTTGGATTTTTTTTTCACAGCCCATATATATCCCACTTTTGAGCGTGGCCTCTCCATTTTTGGAGAAACGGACATTGATCCACCACGCATGTGCAATGCGGATTGGTGGGGTTACCAGAATCTCCCTGAATAAATATCTGTAGGCCATACATATATTTATTCCGATGCGGGGATCGAATCCGCGACCATTAACTGTGTGAGCGGAGGGCCCCACCACTGAGCCAATTGGTCGTCGGATTCACGCAAAGAAATATCTGAGTCCATTAATGATTAACAACATAGTCTGAGACAGCTCTAGCCGATCGATGAAATAAATTTAAACCGGCAGACTTGTCCAGGGCGGGTATTGATTCATGCTTATGAATACTTAGTTCTTTGTAAATATGATTGTGGCGTATGATGGGAGCTTCGATATAGTAATAATTAATATATTGTATAATTTAATATAGTACGGTACGTTTTTCCCGAAACTTCATTGCACGCAACACCAATCTATGGAACCAACTGCCTCCGGTGGTATTTTCTAACCGATACGACAATCAATTCTTGAATGAATTGAATTGAATGCTTCAAAAAACAAACCTGCTCATATCTTAAAGGCCAGCAACGCAACTGTGGCCTCTGGTGTTGCAGATGTATACATTGGTGGCATTAATTGCTTTGTATCAGGTGATACGCTGATAAAAAATTGTAGCGTAAAGCGTTTTCGATCAATAACTTAAAAAATACCTTCCAATCTTTGTTATTCTAGCCAGATCTCACCGTAAGGCTAGATCCTTTAGAAATGCGGATATATCTCATCTCAGCATTTTTTATTGTTTTCATCATGGTGAGTATTCCGAGGAATTGTCAAGGAAAAGTTTCATCCTCACCATCTGAATGAATGGCGATCCAGTACAGACGTTTCCAGAAACTTCTTTCCACGCACAACTACCCTGTGGAACCAGCTACTTCGAGCGGTGTTTCCGAACCGATATGGAACTTTCAAAAAACAAGCCAACTCTTTTCTTAAAGATCAGCAACGCTTCTGCACTGCCTATGGCACTGCGGATGTCCTTTGGCAGCATTTATTGCTTTCCATCAGGTGACACGCCTGCTCGTTTGCTTTCCTATCCCATAAAAAAACCTTTGGAACTCATGAGTATGAAATCTCAAAATTGTTACAAAGAGTTTATACTGCAAGCAAACGTAAAAGTAATTACACCAAACTGAACAGTAAAAGGCTTTTCAAAGTTTTATATTTTTATTTTCTTTTAGAATTTATCTTTCACTTATACCTTTCATTGTAAGCCGCGCTTTGTAAAGTATTATTAAATTTTAAAATTGCAATCTGCAAAGAGTACAAACTGCAAGCTATTGTAGCATTGTAGCAAGCAAAAAAAAAACTGACTCGGGAAATATGCGAAAAAGTATTATTTTTATTAAAAGAATTTTCATTCTTTTACTTTTCAATTTCTCTTGAGGTCCACATTTTTTAAAAAAAATAACGACGACGAAATTGGCTCAGTGGTAGGGCCCTCCGCCCGCGGAGTCAATGGTCGCGGGTTCGATCCCTGCATCGGAATAAATATATGAATGGATTACAAATATTTATTCTGAGTCTGGTAACCCCGCCAATCCGCATTGGACAAGCGTGGTGGGATAACGTCCGTTCCTCCACATTTGGAGAGGGTCGTGCTCAGCAACGGGACATATATGGGCTGTTAAAAAAAAATTAAAATAGCTGTCACTTGTTTAATTTCAAATTAAAAATAATTACGACGACCGATTGGCTCAGTGGCGGGGCCCTCCGCCCGCGGAGTCAATGGTCGCGGGTTCGATTCCCGCATCGGAATAAATATTTATATGGATTTTTAAATGTTTATTCCGAGTCTGGTAACCCCCCCAATCCACATTTCCTTTCCTGCCTCTTCCTTTCTTCTCCTTTCCCTTCCTCTCCGCCAATCCACGGTCTGCCGTGCCAATGGATGCGTGGCTAGGGGCGAGCCTAGTCGTAAGCGTGCCGATCGTCCCGGGGTCGGGCTCCCCCGGGGACTATGGTGCCTTACCTCAGCATGCAGGGCTCTGCTGGGGCTGACCTCCACTCTCCCTTGCGGCTCGTGGGATTCACTGAAGACGAATTTAATATACCTAATTTGCTGAAAATGACGGCGACGTGGTTCGCCACCCGTCACGTCCTGATTCTCACGAGGGCGAAAAGCGACCAATGACGAGCCGTTTCGCTGCGATGAATGGCAGCGGATGGAGCTCTGTGGTCTCTGCCAACCCCTGGGGGGGATAGGCGTGAATATATAAAAAAAAATAAAAAAAAAAAATAATTAAAAATACTCATAGGTTTTCTATACACTCATAAGTTCCATGCTAATATTTTTTCATTCCTCGTGTTCCCATTTCTTGACGTTTAGATATTATAGCACATAAATAATATGAACAAGGAGATAAACTCACTTTCAGAATGAATAATTGAAGGCCATACAAATATGTATAATAGTAAGGGTCACTCTTACTAATACTTACGTAATATTTCTTCAAATAAAACTTCGAATGATATTAATTTATTCTTTCTTCAAATACCATGTACATACATATATATCACACACTTTAACATATTATGTATTTGTACAACGGAAGGGTGATATGTTCTACAAGAGATGTCAGTCGATCTAACCATGATTAATTCGAAAAAACAGTAATTTTACGTTATAAATTAACAAATATAAAAAAGTATTTTTTTATGGGATAGGAAGGCAAACGAGTAGGCGTGTCACCTGATGGAAAGCAATCAACGCCGCCCATTGACATCCGCAGCACAATAATAATTCTACGGGAGTGTTGTACTTCCCCGGTCGAGCCGGCCCATTCATGCTACAGACAAATGTTATGTCATTCTTGACAAAGTATTCGTCTGCAGCGTGACTCTACCACTGATAGGTATGATACCCATATCATATCCACCAGTGGTAGTGTAGTAGTAGTGACCTCCGTCAATTCACCACTAGTCGACTTCTATATGAAAATACTTAACAACAATTGTCTTATGCGTTTTCCCACTAGTTGGTCATACATTAATATCAAATATATATTTTTTGGAATGTGTACTTCATGTCTCCTTGTATGTTTACCAAAAATATTCCGTTCAGAGATTCAAAACGCTTTAAAACCACTCAAAGTGAACTAGCGCGTTTCATTTTAATGAGTACCTTGTCGAAATTACCCGACGATCAGAGTGGAGATGTAAAATCTGTTTTTTTAAATGTACCGTATTTTATTTTTACTATATAATAGAATGAATACAGAAATTTTTTCATAACTTTTTTTAGAAAACTTAAAACCTTTGGGATTATCGAATCATCAAATGTGTTATCAAGCTCTATGGGCTATTTAGATAAACAAACCTTTTATTGTTTTAATTTTTTTTATAACTTTAGAGCAAACAATAAATAATTCTAATAGGACACAAACTTACCCCAGAACTACAGACGGTATATCCCCTTTTAATAAAGATCAGCAACACGAAATGACATAAAAGTTTACGCAATAAAACCTTTAGTTTTTTTTTATAAGAAATATAAACTTTTAAACCACATTATATTTAAAGTTAAACTTTGTATAGCTCAAAGTGCAAGTAAAATGTATGCCGCATTGCAGGCAGGCGGCTTGATTCAATGCAGACGGGAATTGATGTATGGAATGGGGTTACAGCTTGTGTGGTCCGCTAAAAGATAAACTTTATAAGTCTTGTCTACAAACAATTTATATTTTTTTTTATATTTCTTAACTATATTGGCATAACTACAAATAATATCTTCTTAAATAATATCTTTTTCTTGGAAATAAAACATTAATTTAATAATATTATTATGATCAAAGGCGCTACAGCCACGAGTGGACCTTGACTTGGTCCAGAATCCTTTTAGTCCGATCCATTCTTTGTTTTCTCTCTCCAATTGGTCACGTCGAGAATTTTAACCCTAAAATTCGCGCTGTTGCATTTCTGCAACATACCGAAAATTCAAATAATTTGACATATACAATCACGCGTATCAAATCTTATATGCGTACCAATGATTACAGATATTTTATGACTTTTTTGACAGTAGACATGGCGGCTCCACTTTAAACTTCACCTAGAATAACTAAAGAATTTCTATTCACTTTGAGTTTTTCATTTAAACAACTCATTGCTTTATAGACCCTAATATAATTTAAAATATATATTTTAAATCAATATCAAAATTTAAAAGTTAAGGGCATTTGTTAGTTTGTATTAACATATCAGTTTTAAATTTAATTAACCCTTTGCGAACGGAGGGATCGCCGCGGCGTTTTATCCAGCAGGACGAATGGCGAGCAAGAAGCGACAGTCGATGTTTACGTTGTATTTCGTTTCCACATATAAAGCACAACTGGTTTCTAAAAAATTTCCTTAGCTATTTACAATTTACCTTTTATCTCTATTTACTATATCCCACTAACTCTTTTTGTTGCTTTACTTGGCCAAAAAATTCCTCGTCCACAAAGGGTTAAGACGAAAGTAAATAAACTTGTTTTATTTTTTCTTTTTTTTAAAGAAACTTGTTTTTTTTTTTCTTTTTTCCCTGATCTAAAACATATATGTCCCACTGCTGAGCACGGGCGTCTCCATTTCTGAGAACGGAGGTGAACCCACCACGCTTGTCCAATGCGGATTGGTGAGGTTACCAGACTCGGAATAAATATTTGTAATCCGTACATATAATATATTTATTCCGATGCGGGGATCGAACCCGCGACTATTGACTCAGCAGGCAAAAGGCACCGCCACTGAGCCAATTGGTTGTCAATTAGTTCTAAATGTCAACTAAGGGCCAGTACTTTAGAGAACCAGTAATTTAGAGTTCATAATCACTAAATGATAAATTTGAATGTACGTTATTTCGATAGGCGAGGACAGTTGTTACCCAGCATGCGAGCTGAACGCGCAGGGCCCGGCGGCGCGTGGGTGGCGAAGCGCCGGCACCCCACCCCACGAGCTCCTCCTCCGACTGTCCTGCGTCACCAGCGTCCACAAACTACAGCTCTTGGCCCATCACCAGCTTATACGTAATGAACATTCTATAGCTATAACTTTCAGTGTTCAATAAAACCGTTCTCCTTGGTATCAAATCTATCTAAAACAGGGATTTCTAAAAAAAAATATCAAACCCTTGCGGTCGAAACATGCCATCAACCGCAGTTTTTAAAATTTTTATTTTATATCAATGGGAAAAAAACGAGAGATTTGATTTTTAAAATATAGCTATGGGGTCTCAGGTATCAGTTAATTTTGGAAAAGGGTAAAATAAATAGTTTAGGAATCCCTGATCTAAAACATATCGTCAGCCAGTAATTATCATAAATTCGTAACTGAAAAAAAACCTTTTTTCCCATTTCTCACTTTTGATGTGTTCTAAAGGATAATTTTAAAACGTATTCGATAGAATTTATTAAGTGTCAGTAATTTAGTTTGGCTATTAAAACCTCTTTAGAACTAAATTATTACCAATACTATAGAAAAATGAAAACCGCTCGTTTTTGTGCAAAGGAGTGTATTTTATTTGCCCGAATAAAGGAACAAAATAGCCTTACATTAAATTTATACTTGATTGTTAATACGTAAAATCTTATAATCTAATAAGAAAATGGCTCAGCTTTTGCTAAAAGGGGAATGGCTGTAGCGCTGATTTGATTTTCAGCCACTCCCTTGCCGCAAGATGTTATGCGGGAATTATGAATTAGGTAAGTGATAGGCGTGCGTACGTGTTTGTGTATAATAATTTAGTCGCTCAATGGAAGAGTGGCCCAATCCACATATTTATGTGGATTGGGCCACTCTTATGCATACCTAATTAAATTTACCAAACCAGTAGTCTTTTTTTATTTTCTTAAAATCTATTATGGCCTATCTTAAGTTAAATGTATTTTAATAGATGGTGTGTAAATGTCAACTTTGGCGTTAATAAAAAAAAAATGGTATGGTAACTTTAACTCGGTTCTCACATTTTTGTGGATTGGGCCACTCTTCCACTGAGCGAATCAATTATAATAACTGTTTTTATAACTGCTTATATATTACTCTAATATAGCGGCGTGTGTCGAGGTGCTGGTGTCGGGCGGGTTGGTGTCCGAGGGCGCGGCGACACCGTGCGGCGCGACTTACACCAGTGTCGGACGTGTGACACTCGCTCACCCGACACCCCAGGCTCGCACGAGGGAACTGAGGTATAATGTGTGGTATCTTAGTAATATCATAATATAAATCATCACTCAGGAAGATGCTTTTGCTTACTTTTGTCTGACACCCACAATAAATGGGTCGGTCCCGTTCTATGCTTGGAGCTACATAGTAAATTCATACATTTTTGTATTGGGTAGGAGGGAAAACGAGCAAGCTTGTCGCCTGATGGAAAGCATGACGCCGCCCAAATACTTCTGCGACACCACTGGGATCACTAAAACATTGCCGGCCTTTTAGGTATGTGTAGGCTTATTTTTTGAATGTGCCAATGTCGTTACGGTTCAGTTGAAGGTAGCTGGTTCCATATGGTGGTAGTGCGTGGAAAGAATTTCGCGGGAGAAGCGCACCTACTGTAACACAAAACATTCCGCATTACTAACTTATTTCGACGGCACAACGACCTAAAGTGTGTCTTGGCCTCCGATATGAAAATTCATCACTGTTGGACTGCCTCACCCATCCATCATCATCCCACCATTTGCCACGTATTGCCACGTATACACAATACTCTCATTCTCTTCAGGTGACAAAGCCCACGGACTCTATGCACCTCACTCTATCTGATGTACATCCCGTATTACATATCTAATTCGTCCTATTACAGATCCGCTGCGCTCCCAGAGCCCACGATAGCTCGATTTGTCAAGCTCAGATTGTCTGGACCTCACCCACCAGCAAATGAAGATGACCAGGTGACATTTATCATTCAAGTGCGAGAGTTCCCAAAGGTTTTCTTGTCAAGCTTCCCTACTGCCTAAAATGAAATTGCCCATGACTTCCTTACCTCTCTTCAATATGCATAATTATACAATAAACTTCCGTTTATCCGAATGACGTTTATACGTAATCCGCTTTATCCGAACAAATTTTTCCGATTTCTTTTTTCTTTATTCACAACTTTAAAAATATGTACTTAATAATTAACGTCTAATAGGTGTTAGACAGCCTAACGTATGCACCATATTATTAATTTTTTAATAAGAAAGGTAATAATATTATACTTTTATTATTATATGTCGCACGGGACATAAACTGATGTAATTACAAGTCGTTTCGAATACACATGTGTTTTGTTCGGCGGTTATAAGGCAAGAGATGGCTCGTAGGCCTTCTAACATACATTAATTAGTAGAGTAGACTGGTAGAAAATGCCCAGTGGCATTAAGTCCACCTGCTGGGCACTTTGTGCAAAAGATTAAATAAATAAATAAAAAAGAATATTAGAAACGATCCGTGTGCGAGCAACGCCATCAAGCAGAAAATGCTCCAAACTTCTCAGTTACGTCGATACGGAGCACGACGGTCAATTGCGATACGAATTAGTGCAGATAACATCTCACAGATGGCGCTGTTTTAAGGACTTAACAATATTTCTTAAAAAAATTAATAAATAATTAAATATGGAATTTCAAAAAGATATATGTTATTTGTGGCCACTCTTTGTGCGAATGTGGCCTCGACGAAGGTTCAGCATCCCATATCCTATTCAACTGTCCTAAACTTCTTAATCCTATCTATAACGTCCTCGCTCGCAAACTCCCCCGCCCTGTAAATATCGAATGTTTGTTGATGCTTGTGTTTGCTCCTTTTTGCCCTTTTTTATGTAAATATATTAAACAAAATAAAATTAAATTGTAAATATAACTAGTGCATGTTCTAACATAATGTAGATTTACATAGATTACTAACAATTTTGGAGTTTATCGTATTTTAAATGCTTGTGTTGTTTTTGTTTAACGGCTAATCATAAATAACCTATTACCTACTTACTTAAAAATTCTATTGAGGTTGTAATCTCGATCGTACCGATTAATCTCCTTCGTGTCCTCTCCATTCTATTCCATTGTTACCCCGACCGCACTGTTCAATCTCATATGTGTCATTCTATTCCTTCATTATCTCAACCGCACTGATTAACCTCCTTCGGGTGTTCTTCCTTTTACGTGACATTGGCGAAATCATCCGTGCTATTTTGGCACTATTGAAAGCCATTAACTCAAATGAATGAATGATATGTTATTTGTATTTAATAATTCCCCAGGTTGCACTTATGGCTGTGAATGTTCTCGGAGAAGAGGTAGACGAGGTGATAAAAACAACCCCGGTATCCCCAAAAGCCGAGCCCACGTACTCTCCATACGATGACTTGGCCTTTGTGATGTACGTGGATAACGAGATAGCCGATTTGGTGAGGAATCTCGATGAGAAGAAGAAGGCTGCTGTGTCTGGTGAATATCATCTACATTATTGGTCCCGTCATGGTTTATTAACGCTCGGCGTAAGTTGAGGGATGCTTTGCACAAGAGTTCATTCGCGCATAGAATTATTAAATATTAGAATTAATAATTAATAATAATAATGAATATTAGAATCACGTAAAAAATAAGAAACTAATTTATTTTTTAGAATATCCGTAGTGATAAGTAATAATGAAAAATAAAGAAAGAGACTTAATTTTTACTTACGTGCATTCAAGATCAGCGCTATTAAACCGTGATGGTACCTGTACTTCGATGAAGTAACTAATTTGTACCGCAGATAATAACGTTGCTAGTAATTTCTGATTAATTTTAATTGCGATTGAGCCATGCTATGTCAGCTACGAACCGTACGAACATTACCTTATTAGACATTACCTTTTTAATGGGATGTAATGTGAGTGCTGAAAACGAGTAAATGTGTCGTCGTCGTAAAAGCAATCAACGCTGCTTAGAGATATCTGAAACAAAAGATGAAACTTTTCAACTCACCGTAAAAAGAAGTTTCATCCTCATCATCTGGATGAGTGGCGATCTACTACGGTGCGCTTCGCTCGAAACTTTTTTCTACGCACCACCACTCTGTGAAAGCTACCTTCGGTGGTCTTTCCGAAACGATACGACATTGTCACCTTCAAAAAACAAGCGTACACATACCTAAAAGGCCGGCAACGCTTCCGCGACTGCTACGGACGTCGCGGTTGTCTATAGGCGGCGTTGATTGCTTGCAATCAGGAGACACGCTTGCTCGTTTGCCCTCCTGTCCCATAAAAAAAACCATAGTCATTCCAGAAGCATTGCAGACTTTTGAGAAATGACGAAGTTTGCTTTTTAAACCTTCAAAGGTTCTAAAGTCGTATAGATTAGAAAACCATTAGTACAATAACGCGACCTGGACTAAATATCTGTAGGTCATATATATGTATTGATATTATATATATGTATATTTATCCGGATGCAGGGATCGTACCCGTTACATTGAGTCCGTAGGCGGCAGCCTCGCCACTGAGCCAATTGGTCGTCAAATATAGATACATGTTATCTATAGTTGAAATATTCCATTGTAATTGAATTAAGATTATTATTCTTACATTTTTACTGCAGAGGAACGCTTCGAGTACGCCCGCCGTTTGAAATCTGCGGCTTCAGCCCTTGCAGCGGCCGGGATCAGGATTGGCCGATGGAGACTTCGGAAGCGGACCGCCGCCGCGAGAGATGATTTTGAGCTGGCGCGGCGGATGAGGGACAGGATCGCGGATGCTTTGATGGGGGTTAAAGAGGATCCTCAATTGTGTCGCCTTTTTGAAGAGGAGGGGGTAATTTTAATATTAAATTAGCATTAATAAGCCTTTTTGAAGAATGATTTTGGAGCAGTGCCGCGCCCACAAAGTCAATGGTCGCGGGTTCTATCCCCGAATCGGAATAAATATGTGTATGGCCTACAGATAATAATTCCGAGTATGATAACCCCGCCAATCTGAATTCGACGGCACGGTCTCCACCGTATGCTCACAGCCATGTGTAAGTGACCCTGTATGGAGTCAAGTAGAAGGGAACGTGACCTGAGTCGAGACGACGTCTAGGTTTACGATTTCACTCTCATTCTTCGCGATAAGATGTTTCACATCACATAATTCGTCCATAAAAACGTAAAAATGTATAGGATTATGTAATTCGTACTTTTTTCAGCCTGATTCCCGCAATGATTCTTCAATGCCTCAAGCCTATGACTTCTCCCATCATTTGTCACCATCCGTTGTCGCCGGTTCTCTTAGTCTCGATATACCTTCACCAGTACCACCGCTGGATCAAGAGACCGAGTTTCCTGATCAGGAGTTCGTCAAAGGTGTAGACGTGGAAGATGAAGTTATAAATAATGTTCCTAATGTAAGTCCCCCATTATACTTAAATATATATTTTTAACTATATCAATTCATTATTAAGTAAAACTGTATTACCACTGACTAACTCAATGACTTACTGACATATTATTTGGGAAATTGTAAGACTGGCTCGAGGCAGAGGAATTATATCCAAACCTTGAAAATCTATGGTGGGGAAAAAAAAAAATAAAAAATGGCGGAAAACAAGATGGCCACCATACAAAGCTGTCTAAATTTGTGCGTCGGCTATCTTGTTTGCCGCCATTTTAATACTTACGACTCCCTTAAATTCGCTTTCGAACAAAAAAATACTGACAAGTAGGGGGGAGGGGTAATATCCAAAATGGCAGAAAACAAGATGGCCGCCATACAAATTTAGACAGCTTTGTATCTTCAGCTAGATTTTCATCATAAATCTCCATCAGTGGACAAATTCCAACAACTCTATCAAAACTTAATTTTCAGGTTAACACATCTAGTTCTTTTCATCGGCCTAACAACACTTCATAAGCCAATTTTTTTTAGCATGCAAGCAGTTCACCTGATGGTAAATATGTAATCCAATCACCCAAGGTACACCAACTCAAGGTACTACAAATATGTACATTGCCTATATTACATTCAGTCTGAGCATAATATAAGTGAAGAAATATTTAATGGGAGGGGAAGAAGGAAACAACTGAAGTGGAGAAGGAAGTAAAGGAAGGAGAAAAAAAAAAAAAAAAAAATATATATATATATATATATATATATATATATATATATATATATATATATATATATATATATATATCTTGTCTATATATCTTGGGATATCTTACGCAGGGTAGACACGCGGTAAATCAAGAAATGTGTCAACTTGACATCTATATTCTGTGAGCCCTTTTCTTGGAATTAATAAATAGTGCAGTGTGTAAACTCTGTATTCATCATAATTATGAATGCAGTCCTTTATGAAATAGAATAAGAGCTTAAGAATTAATTAAGGGTGAATGAGACTCCCCATGGTTTTAAAAGTAAACAATATGTTTCAGTTACCTCTAAAATCAAGTCAGGAAGATTTACAGTTGCAACCCCCACAACCACCTTCAGCACCCGTAGAAGAAAAGATAGATGTTCTAAAGAAGGAAGAAGAAGAATTGAGGAAAGAGACTGATAGCCCCCGTAGAAGTATAACGCCGAATGCCGCTAATGGTAATTTTTTTATTTTTATGTACATTTGTAGACTTTGTGACTTTTTGTTAATAAATAACTACATGAGAGTCCATGAAGAACAAAACTTTCTCATATTGCGTGAGCCTAGGCGATACGTACATGGAACGATGGACAATATTAAAATAAAGAACATATTGGATATATAACATTAATAACAATAGCAGCAGCATAACAATAACCAATAATAGCAACACAAAATAAGAGATATTAAAATAAATAACAGATTGGGTATATAACGATTATAAAAATAGCAGCGGAATATCAATAACCAACAATAGCAGCACAAAATAAGATATTAAAATAAATAAGAGATTGGATACATAACGTTAATAAACATAGTAGCCACATAACAAGAACAAAAAATAAAAGCACAAAATAAAAAATATTAAAATAAAGAACGGATTGGATATATCCAATCCGTTCTTTATTTACGTTAATTAACGTTAATAAAATAATTAACGTTAATAAAAATAATAGCAGAATAACAATAACCAACAATAGCAGCACAAAATAATACATACTAAAATAAAGACCAAATTGGATATATAACGTTAATAAACATAGAAGTACCATAACAATAACCAACAACAGCAGCACAGAAGAAAAGATATTAAAATAAAGAACAGATTAGATATATAACGTTTTTATGCTTACGTCTATATTATATGTTATTTGACCATTTTCAGGTGGCATGCTAGTTAGACGACGTAACAAAAGCGCTGGTCCGAGATCTACATTCGAAGCTTACGAAGAGCGTTTACTACCAGCGTTAAGACAGTAAGTTCGTTATGAATACATAACCTATTTTTCAAATATTCTTTATGAATGAGATAGTCTTTACGAGGAGATACTCTTCATACTTCTACTTGTTACTACTTCATACTCAAATAAATAAAGGAAGGTTATTTCCTTTATTTATTTGAAATGAAATTCAATGTGTGTGTGTGTGTGTGTGTAGTGTGTGAGCGTGTATATATTTGTTTAATCTACAATAATATTGAGGGTAGATTCGATTAAAATATTACAAGATTCATTAACTTCTAACCGAATGCATTTGCACTTCGAATATTGTAGAACTGATGTATTTCTATAATTGTTTATTTATTCTTCTTGTAGAGATTTTAGTACAATGGCGGACTTCATAGCGGAGGGGCCATTCTCTGCAAGTCAAACTTTGGATTGATAAAAAAGATTTTTCAATATATCTTTCTTCAGTCGTTCATTCATGAACTATGCGGAACTCGATCCGAACCTAAACTGAAATAAATTAAAAAAATGATGATTCAAAAAAAGATAAGTCTATATTATATAATTCAATAAAAAACTTAAATGTAATATTGGATTTCATATTTAACAAAAAATAAAAACGCATGTAAGTTATTCAAAAGTAATTTATCTATGCAGCAAAGATACTCCAGAATTATATAGGTATATGTTGAAGCATTTGGTCTAATCTACCTAAAATGTTTTAGACGTCTATTCTACTAATGGTACTTTTCCGTTAGCTGGGTGCAAGCCAAAAATCGCCAAATAATGTATAATTCCACCAAATTTCTTACAACCTAAGAAATTTAAATAAGTGGGTAATTTGACGGAACTCTACATTATTTTGTGATTTTTCGCTTACACCCGGCTAACGGAAAAGTACACTATACTTTTATAGTATACACGTTCTCTTCCAAATTTTCTCAATTTTCATTCTTCGGAATGTTCTTTTCTAATTGGTTTCAAATACGTATTCGACTAAAAGGGTCAGTCCAGACAATGCGAGATTTCCCTGCAGCTCGCACACGAACGAGTTCCTCCGTGAAGCGCGGGAGGCCCGCGAGGAGGAGTGTAGTGGGGGTAGCGCCCCCCTCGCTAGAGCTGCCCATCGCATGACAGAAAGAGAGAGAAAACAGGCCGCATTGCCCATACTCATCTTTGGGTACCCCTTGGTAAGCTTGTTAACTTTTGTTTTTCAAAATAGAGGCAAACGAGCAGGCGTGTCACCTGATGGAAAGCAATCAACGTCGACCATAGACATCCGCAGCGCCATAGGCATTGCAAAGCGTTGCCGGCGTTTAAGGGAAGTGTTAGCTTGTAAAGTAAAAACTCCTTTAAAAGTCAAAAGTCCTTTAAAAAAAAAGTCCTTTCAAAGTCGACAAATTTTGAAAATTTTAAATTCATAGTTTAACAAATAGTCTTAATTCTAGGAAACTTGGGGCAATTGTGTCATTATTTTTACTGTGATTCTAGAAATGTTATTTTGGTTATTTTGGTTACGGTTCCAAAGTTTAAATGAACAAAAATAATAAAAATCAACCACAATAACCGAAAAATGGATACAGTTTGACCAAATTTCTAGGTTTTTCTTAAATGCCCACAATTTTCAAACTGCATGGGATAGATTTTTTTTCTGATTTTTCTCATGATAGGTACAATCAATCCTGTGACCGCGATTCGGCTTGACGTTGAGTTCCGGAACACCTGTATATGAGCTGTATAAAAAGAAAAAAATTGTGTATGTAACATAATATTGCTTTAATAAAATCGTTTCTGGGAAGGGACATAAAAACTAAATTTTGTGCCCCTCTGCTTTTGATTGCTGTAAATAATGTAATTCATTTTAATATAGGTCGAAAAATTCTACTCAAAGAACTACTTGGATAAAGAAGAAGGTCTATCAAGATTACGTGCAGAGCTCACTTCTCCTTCCAACGGGAACTCCAAGACATCTCCCAACAAAACTGCAAGAGCTGCGGCCATCCTTCTACAGAGGGCGCTGAGGGACAAAGTGTTCTCCGTGTACAGCCAGGCTAACGAAGTGGTCATTGCGCTTTTTAAAGAATTTGTTCCAGACAGGTACGATTGCAGAAGTACAATGAAAAAATTGATATAAAATTTCCCTTCATTTAAAGTTGACTTTCTTTCTTTTTGTTAAAGAGGCAAACAAGCATGAAGCTAGTTGATGGTAGGAAACCATCACCGTTAATGCACATCACATCATCATCAAACATCCAGGTCTCAGCAAATAAAGTAACACCTTAGTGGAGATGTTAGGCTATAGAAGATGTAATTGTACGAATTATTATTAAGTTTTTGATGTTTAACTATGTAATGAGCATTTTCTTATATTTTTTAAAATATAATATACAAGTATGTAAAATAATATGGTTTGCAAAAGAGTGAATTTAATTTTCAAAACCTATAAAATGAGTACCACCCGACAGCCACGCGTCTGTTGTTTATCAGGAAGCCACGTGCAAGTGAAGTTCATACTTTTATTTTATTATTTTATTGAGAGAAAGTATAATGAAATATTATATACATGTGAGCCCATTTTAGCCCAAAAAGGTTTTAATTGGTTTTTGCTGAGCCTTTAACATCAACTAAATCATAATACTCACAAACTTATAAACCTATATATAATATTACCTAAGTTTTAAATATTTTTAAAATAAATTATTTTTAATTACGTATGGGAAGCTTTTGTTTGACATGTTCTCTCTTCGCTCTTCAAGCCATTTATGAACTCCGGAACCAATACTTTTAAAGGCCTTCCATATAAGTTTTTAAATGTGGTAATTGTATGGGTTTTATTGGTTATACATCTTGTCACAACTTGAGATGCTAAAATATGAAAACTGTTATCCTTACATTTCCTTTCGCCTGTCTCTGTATTTTAATGTATATTTTGTTATTTAAAGGGTGTGTGCAGCGGAGGTCGGGCGATGTATCGAGAAGTTGCTGCCAGAGTTACTTCGTGCTTGTGGCGACCCCGCGCCCAGAATACACTCCACCGCACAGCACACGGTGCTCACTGTAGCGGAATGCCCACAAGTCAGGTGTGAATTTGTTTTCAGTTCAGTTAAACCCACAGTAGGTGCATAGAATTATATGAAAATTTGAATCATAGCCAGACCCAAATGCCTTGATACTTTTTCATTATTTTTTTTAACAATCTGTAAAAAAAAAGACAATGAGTAAAAGTAAAAGAACTTGTAGAATTCCATATTTCAAGCTTCCTATAAGTATTTTTTTAAAAATGATATATAGGCATATACATCCGCAGTGCCATAGGTAGTGCAGAAGCGTTGCCGGCCCTTAAGAAAAGTGTAGGCTTGTTTTTTGAAGGTTCCAATGTCGTATTGGTTCGGAAATATCGCTGGAGGTAACTGTTACCACAAAGTATTGGAGCGTGGAAAAAAGTTTCTAGAAAAGTGCACCGTATTGGATCGCCACTTATTCAGATGATGGGGATGAAACTTTTCCTTGTGGCGAGTTGTACGGTAGTGGAGTTCAGTGACCGAAATTAATCCGAACAATTCCTCGGAGCACTCCCCATTGTAATATCGATAGAAGATGCTGAGAGATGAGATATTCCTCCGCAATTATAAAAAATCTTGCCTCTCGGTGAAATCTTGGTCATCGACACTACGAATAGCCAAACTTTGCGTGCGATCAAATTAACATGAATATAAGAATTTGATCGTTCAAAAGATGTGAGAGACCAACATAAAACGTGAAGGTCAGTCAATGCAGACAAGAAATACAAGTAGACTCCTTGCGTATTCTCCAACAATTCCTATAACACCTAAAGCATTTGCAGGAGCCTGCACACAATCCCCCAGCAGTTGGTGCGGCCGGTGGCTGCGTCCATGCACCCACGTCTTGCACTCTCGCGGCTGCAAATTCTCGAGCAGTTGATTCTGAGTCACGGCATCTCCACCGACAAGAACAGGTATGTTGACAAATTTACCTGACAATTTGTTTCTTTTTCTACAGTTCATATATATCCCACTACTGAGCATGGACCTCTCCATTTCTGGAGGAACGGACGTTAACCCACCACGCTTGTCCAATGCGGATTGGCGGGGTTACCAGACTCGGAATAAATATCTGCAGGCCATACATATAATTATTTGGATGCGGGGATCGAACTCGCGACCATTGACTCCGTCGGTGGGGGCCCCGCCACTGAGTCAATTGGTTGTTGATGAAAATTATAATGTATCTATATTATAAATCTATAGTATATCATTATTATATTAAATGAATTTTACTAGAATTTTGAACCGAAATTTAATTGTGTGAAAGCTGTGTTTTTTGTTTTCTGCTGCTATCATTTATGCAGAATTTTTTATGGATGAAGTAGATAATAGTAGACTCTACGGAAGACTTTTCGGTTGTCTTCCGTAGAGTCTACTATACCTGAAGATACGAGGCATCTTCAGGGCGTCTTCGTTGGGGCGAAACACGTGTCGTTTACAAGATGGAAAAGTGGTAATGTGTCTTTGGTGTTGTGTATGGTGGTTGGTGGGTGGAGAATTGATGGCCGATTTTCGGTAAGTTTTTGGTTTAAGTTCCAAATAAACCTACATCATCCAGCAGAAAAACACACATTATTAATTTTTTGTTATAGTTTTGCTTGTCGCGGATCTAGAGCTAAGTAAAACTTTTGACTATTCACATATTCTCACATTACATAGTTTAACACATTCCGTGCCAAGCCATGTTTGCTCGACGTGTCGCTCAAGCTGTTTTTGACTATAGATTAATGCCACATGTACCGTAAATGGTACACCATTATACTAAAAATAGAACGTCTCTAAACAAACTAATTATTTATGGATTGATGATGTAATGAATATTGTGTGATAATATATGAATCTTAATTAAACATTGATAATAATTCTGATACCCACATGTACCATAAGTGTTACACGGTGGAAGGGAACTTGTATCAATGGTAGGAGGCCATTAGTGAACCTCATCGTTCCTTCTATAGTGGTCTGACAGTCCGCCGTCTCGCCGAATGTGGAGCAGCTGGTGCCCAACACGCGGCTGGGTCTGTGCGGGCCGCTGCAGAGAGGATCTTGCTTGCTGCCTACGCGCGCTCGCCCAGGGTCGTCAGAGCTCAACTGCCTCCGGATGACGCCGTGACAAGACGCAATCTCATCTACAGACATCTATTCCAACAGTTCGATAGAATTGACATGCAGGTAAATGAAACTAGACGAAAAACAACTAATACAAAAAAAAATAAAGTCAATTCTTATTTAGGTCAACAAAGAATAATATTATTTTAGTTAATTTTATTTTTTTTATATTTATTCACGCCTACCCCCTGCGGGGGTTGGCAGAGCTCCATCCGCTACCATTCATCACAGCGAAACGGCTCTCCGTTAGTCGCTTTCCACCCTCGTGAGAATCAAGACGTGACGGGTGGCGAACCATGTCGCCGTTATTTTTCAACAAATTAGGTATATTAAATTCGTCTTAGTGACTCCCACGAGCCGCAAGGGAAGATGGAGGTCAGCCCCAGCAGAGCCCTGCATGCTGAGGTAAGGCATCATAGTACCCAGGGGGGCCCAATCCCGGGACGGTCGGCACGCTTGCGACTAGGCCCCTAGCCACGCATCCATTGGCACGGTAGACCGTGGATTGGCGGGTTAATTTTTATAGTTAATTTTTATTAAATAATTATTATAAGTGTATATAGTTTAGTATTATTTTATAATATATAATATGTATAGAGAATTTTTTTCTCTCATATAAAACTAAAATTAATTAATTCAATGTTGTGAACTAATAGTAGGAATAGAAATAAGAAAAAAAATATCACTTTTTAATCGGTCTGCTGAAGTCCACTAATTATTAACCTAATACCCAGGTTAATAATAAGTGGACTTCATAGCTAATTATTTTGGGTTTACAAATTGCTCTAATATATAATTTCAGGAATAGTGAATTTTATAATTTTTTTCTTCACAGTCCATATATGTCCCACTGCTGAGCACGGGCGTCTAATCTTTAGCTCTAATTTTTAGCTTAATTTTTTATTTACAAGTTTAAATTAGTTATAGTTATATTAGTTGTGCGCATTGCATTCAGATTTACAAAGAACTAGACTTTTCTTAATCAACATAGTCAATACAGTTGTGTAGTATTCCGGTATAGAAAGGGATAGGTCCTTTCTATGTCCCATGTCTTACTGTAGGTGTCATAAGAGACAATTATCATTTGCTAGCATGATGAGCGGTACTATATATCAGAATAATATAATAAAAAGATTATATCCAACACGCAAGCGGACTTAATTTTAATTTTGATTGTTATTTTTGATATTCTATGTATTGTGTCCTTGAATAAACAAGTCATCTATCTTTCTGTTCACAATCATTATAGTAAATGTGTTCATGTCACATTTTTAATTTTATAGAAAATGCTAAACCAAGCGCCAACAGAAGAGCAACTCTTGAATGGCGGTGATCAATCTATGGCTGACTCCACACTTGAGACCGCAAGCATCACTCAATCTACTAGATCCGGCACTACATCTGGAATGACTTCATCACTTGTAACATCAATAGGCGCTACTTCATCGTACAGCCTTAAATCCAGCGCTAGTGGTGCCACGCTAGCTCCGTCCAGCTTAAGTGGTAGTTTTACTACATCCAGGTCAAAGAGCAGCATGAAGAAATCCCCAACGAAAAGATACACACCCACTCGAACTGTAAAAGATTTTTCCAACTATCCGGGCTATAATAAATTAAGATTAGACAGTGCTATCAGTCCGAAGCATTCGCCAAGAGCATCAGTGAATAGTAACGAAAAGGTTAGATTTACTTTTGAAGCATTTTCTACTAGTTTTAGTTATATCGTAAGACATAAGCTTGTTTGCAATCTTCTTAGGGCACTGCATCTTCTTATTTCAAACTAGCTGCCCGCCAAAGCTTCGCACGGGTGGTGTACCTAATGAAAAACTGAGACAAACTCCAGAGGAAATAACAGCACGAAGCACAGAAACGTGGTTTTGTTTTTGTAATACAAAAGAAACGATAGTTGACGAATATGAATGAATGTCAATCTATCAATATTGACATGTATTTTATTAATCATAGCTTGTTTCGTTAATCATAATAATGGCGTTATCTATAAATTATATTGTGATTTAAAATGACGGAAAAGAGAAATGTTTTATTTTTTATTATAGATAATTAAATTTTATTTTTTATTATACAGTAGACAATTTTTTTTATGGGATAGGAGGGCAAACGAGCAAGCATGTCGCCTGATGGAAAGCAATCAACGCCGCCCATGGACAACCGCGACACCGCAAGAGTCACGGAGGCGTTGCCAGCCTTTTAGGTATGTATAGGCTTGTTTTTTGAAGGTTCCAATGTCGAATCGGTTCGGAAAGACCGCGGAGGGTAGCTGGTTCCACAAACTGGTATATTTTCCATTATATTTTTAAAAATTTTATTTTAAAAAATTTATTCCTGAGAAAGATTAATAACTGATGTTTTTTTATTTTGTCCCCATTTCTGGAGAAACGGAGGTTGACATCTAGTGCGGTTTGGCGGGGTTAGCGAACTCTGAATAACTATCTGTAGGCCATACATATATTTATTCCGATGCGAGGATCGAACCCGCGATCATTGACTACGTGGGTGGAAGAGCCCGCCACTGAGCCAATTGGTCGTCAAATAACCCTTATAAAAATATTATTTTTATAGTAACAATATTGTTATTAAGAGAGAAATATGTATGACGGCGCTTCAGCGCCGAGAGTGATTTATCTTTGCCAACGACAAAGAATGATTCACTTAAGTCATAGACAAATCGTGCGTTGTCTTTGTCAAGAACGTAGAGTGGGTGGTCTTTGTGCGCCCCTCTAGCGGAGCGTCGATATATGGACCTAGGGCTGCCACATTCGGACACAGTTCGAATAGAAGTGCCACCAGCGCACCGTGTCTGCGACGAACCGCTAAGGGTTCGATTTAATAAGTGATTTATATCTAAAGTGAAGTGAAATATACTGTAGTAATTATAATCCATCGTCAGTGAGTGTATAACTGAGTTCGATTTCCATCGCCACGCCCACGATGATCAGAATGAATACTGGTGAAAAGGCCCTTCTTTTTGCGTTTATATGCAAATAAAGTAAATAATAATAATATTTTATATTACATTTTCAGGTTCATTTTCAAGAAAATCAATCAGACGAAGTCATACTCCGTCGATCAAACCGCATCCCTGAAAACCGCCACTCTATGATACACTACGACCACGATCCGTCCAAGCCTCAGCTCAAAGAACGCCCCGTGACGGTGTACGAACCGTTGCATTTAGATTACAGAGACTCCCCAACTATAGGGTCACCGAAAAATTTGAAAAACGAACGCAGCATCGACTCCCTGCCTATGGACTCCCCGCAGATATCCAGGAATGACGTGCGATGCGATTCCGATTGTAGGAGTTTGGACTCGCCAAAGATCAAGGCGGAGTTTTTCAGAGAAGCGGGGCTAGAATCACCGAAGCTAGTAGCTGGGTTGAGGAACCTGCATTTGGAAGAGAACAGTCAAATGGATGAAAGTGGATACTATAGTCCAGGTTCGATATGTTTTTATTCTTACCCTTGTCCGACTCTCTTCATAACTCTTTCTCTACTGTATTGATATTTGTGTTTTTACATTGTATTATTAACTAAGGGATGAGTCTTGTTTCCCTCAACCCAGGGAATCCTAGCTCTGTATATATATTTGTATAATATGTAAACATTTTGAAAATAAAGGTATTATTAAAAAAAAATAAACCGTCGCCATTTTTCGCGTACTGACGCCGTTCTCGTACATTTCTATTCAATACTTCAACCTAATGGTATTCCACCTTATGGCCTTCTACCTGAATCTTTTTTATTTTTATTAAACTTAATCAACACATTATTTTTCAATTGCCATATAGTTTCCAATATAAAACAGCCTAATTGGGGCACTCCGATTTTGTTATATATGTTTAGGGGTTCGCATAAATTTTACAATAGTAGCGTAATATCTTCTAGTAAGACGTCGCTTTAGTATTATTCTAATTTTTCTTTCAACGCATAAATAACTGGTAAATTAAAGCTCCAACAAGGATGCTCTCCGCTACTCACGTAAAAGTGTACAGGCAGCTAACACACGAGCACGTACACACACACACACGTACACACACACACACACACACACACACACGTACACACTCACACACGCACACTTGCACAAACACACAATCATACACTCGAAATTTGTTTAAATACATTGCCAAGACTAGAAATTAATATTTGGATCCCGACCTACGGGCAATTCAACCGTGTATACACACATGAATTATTTAAATAAAAAAAAAATCTTTATAAATATCTATTTATCTCTTTATATATTCATTTATTATTTACGGTTAACTCATATTTACAAATAATTAACTTTGTTTATAAATTTTTTTTGTATCATCCTGACGATAAGGTATCACCAACCGACATAATTAGATGTAGGTTGCTGATACTTTATCGTTTTAACACTGTCCATCTTACGGATGTCTGGAAGAAATGGCTATTAGCTCTCCATTTGTATATAAATATTACAATCAATAATTGTATAACTTTGTTTTTGGTGTACAATAAAGAATATATCCATCTATCTAAATACAAAAAATAGTTATGTGGCGTACCGTACAGTATAGAAAATAAAATTCCTGCTCAAAGCGAAACTCAAAATCAACTTGAAGGATATAATACAAAATTTAACATATTTAAGGGAGGAGGCATCAGATATTCAGCAGTGAGCAGCAATACGATGGTTATGAGGCAATTGGAATGGAAGCCAGCAATGAAACCACACCAGAACCGGTTTGCAAGTAAATAGAAATCTATTATTTTAATAAGTGTAAACACAAATTTTATAGTGGAAGTGGATAGTGCCACACTCTGGCAGAATATCATCGTAAAATGGCAGCATTGTATTGTTACCGAGTTTCGTAATTTGATTGCAGAGATTCTGTGATACGTGTACGTGCCAACATACCGACCGACCGACCAAAAAAGTCACAACTATCCATAAATGTCACAACCTATCACTAAAGTCACAACTATCCAAAAATATCACAACCGACCAAAAATGTCACATCCGACCAAAAAAGGCACAACCAATGAAAAAAGTCAAGTCCGCAAGATATACTAATGTCTAATAATGGACTGTTATTAGTTTATATTACGAAAACTAGACTTTTTCTTCTTGAAGACCACTATTTCTTAGTCATTAATTGTAAAAGAGAACTTCAACAGAACTCATGACTGTAGATCTTAAGCGCAACGCCTAACCGATAAGGCCATTCATTTCTGCTTTAATGAGGAAATGCACTATTTTATTTTTACTAATTAGACTAATTACAAATTTTTGAAATATGTAATAAAGTCACAAAAACTGTTTACACAGTTTTAACTGTGGGATCCGCAGTCTGAAAGAAAGAAAGACAGAAAACTTTATTCGATAGTCCACAAAACACTGCAGTAGTAAACAAAGAATATACATGTAAAATAAAAAAAGAGAAATATATTTAGCTAACAAAATAATTACTATACTAAGTATTTCTCATTATTAAACTTACATTAACACTATTTGTACCACGATTTGTGACACGAAAGGTGTCTTTTGACACCTTTGCGTTTGGGTGAAAATAACTATATATAACTATAGAAATAATTATTATAACATTTTTATTTTGTGTAAAATAACAAAATAATTAAATATTGTTCTATTATTTATTGACTTAACATACTTTAAGTCTATATATATAAAAATTTAATCTTCATTATAAAATAGAATAATCTTTAAAAAAAAACGCTGTAAAACATATTTCTTTACTCAATGCTACACTTGTTGAATGTCACAGATAAATGTGTTCTCTACTGAGCACTTTTTGAATGTATATTTTTTAAATTCTAGTTGTTCTATTACCTTAGCAATACTTTACGTGGCATTTTTTTAACTTTTTGAAAAGGAATTGATTTTACATGAGGCTCTTGAAGACGTAGTTGATGGTTCCAACTAAAGAAGATTTTTTCTGTAGCCAGCTTTGTAGCCACAGACATTTCTGCTGCTGTCAATGTTGATGTTTAATGAGCTTCAAAACGACAGACTCATTCAATGAAACTGATGCTGATACCAGCAAAGGGAAGGGAAATATATCCACGATGGGCTGAAGGAAAATAATTACACTAAATAAATTTAACAATTATTATACGAAAAATCAATACATTAATCGAGAAAAAAAATAATAAACTATGAAATAATTTCAAGTTAACATTTTAAAAGGTGTCTGTTGACAACATTGGTAGAAATAGTGTTAAACCTTAAATTATACAGTATTGATGACGTGCTAAAATAGCATTCTTTTATATTATTTCCTTTTATTAGGTTCTAGTCTAATAACTGGAGGGTAATTTGTTGAGAATGTATGGAAGACGTTTTTTTAACAACAAACTTTCCCGCGGTTATTGATCTTGTGCCATAAGCATGACCAATATCTCGGTTGTCTATGGGCAGCGTTAATTGCTTTCCATCAGACGACACGCTTGCTCATTTGCCCTCCTATCCCATAAAAAACTGCAATACAAACTTTCCCGCGGTTATTGATCTTGTGCCATAAGCATGACCAATATCTCGGTTGTCTATGGGCAGCGTTAATTGCTTTCCATCAGACGACACGCTTGCTCATTTGCCCTCCTATCCCATAAAAAACTGCAATACAAACTTTCCCGCGGTTATTGATCTTGTGTCATAAGCATGACCAATATCTCGGTTGTCTATGGGCAGCGTTAATTGCTTTCCATCAGACGACACGCTTGCTCATTTGCCCTCCTATCCCATAAAAAACTGCAATACAAACTTTCCCGCGGTTATTGATCTTGTGCCATAAGCATGACCAATATCTCGGTTGTCTATGGGCAGCGTTAATTGCTTTCCATCAGACGACACGCTTGCTCATTTGGGATAGGATCCCATAAAAAACTGCAATAGGATAATCATTGATATCTTGGATTATGTTTCCAGCACGACTTGCACGTGGTGCGGCAGGCGAGTCCGGACCAACGCACTGGAGGCACATTACTGGAGACGGTGCGTGCTGCTAGCGAGATGTCCACACTGCCGGTTAGCGCTCGAAGCGAGGGGACTGCACGCTCATCTTCTAGGTAAAAGCAGTTATTCTTCTTCTAATTTAACAACAAACTTGTTTCTGAAATCCAGACTACATTAGACCAAATTACGGATTCTGGTCAGCGCAACTTCGTCCAATGTAACCCCCAAAAAGACACAAGTTATTACGTTTGCTTCTAATAAGACTCCCTTTGTCGTATCTGCTCGTTTCGAAGACACTCCCTTTGGTACTAAGCCATGTATCGGAATCCTTGGCGTCGACATCTCGGGTGAAGATTAATACCATCCATATGTGTCATTACATTATCGGACCTCACCCGCATCAGATGTAATTCAGTGTTTATTTTAATGCTAACTCTAAGTTTATACATAATTATAACACTAAAAATCTATTTTATACTGTATATTATATGTTACTACAATTGTACTTTTAACCGGCCTGCTTGCATGAGGAGAGTGATGAGTGTGTAGCAAGCAAGGAAAACGTGCTGAGATCGTAGCAGATGGAGGTCTGTAGTCGTCGCCTACCTCTATGCGAAACGGACATGACGATATGTATTTATGTCACTGCAATTTGCAGAGGAATGTTCGCTGAGCGAAGGTTTATGGAAACCATGCCAGAAATGCGGCGCCGCTCTTCGAACGGATGACAGCGAGTACCACGTCAACTGTATACGTAAGTAATATACACTTATACATCTATGTTCTGTGTCTCTTAAGTAATATTTTTACACCTATGTCCTGTTGTGTCTCTTAAGTACACTTTTATACGCCTATTTTCTGTCTTTTCAGTAATATACAAATTTGTATACCCATGTCCTATGCTTCTTAAGTAATATACACTTTTATACACCTATATCCTGTGCCTCTTAAGTAGTATACACTTTTATACACCTATGTCCTGTGCCTCTTAAGTAATATACACTTTTATACACTTATGGTCTGTGTCTCTTAAGTAATGTACACTTTTATACACCTATGTCCTGTGTCTTTTAAGTAATACACATTTTATACACCTACATATCTTCTATGTCTCTTTAGTACAGTTGTATATAAAATAGAACTTGTACCTTCTCTTCCTTTCTTTATGGCATAGGCGACCGAAAGGTCACGCGTATCGCCTGATGCAAAGCAATCAACATTAAAAAAGTCTTCCATACATTCTTAACGACTTAGCCCCGGTTGTTAAACTAGAACTTAATTGAAAACAAAATGTAAAAGAATTGAAAATAAATGTTATTTAAGTATTTCATTGATAATATATAATTTAAGTTTAATAATGTAACTGCGTATCCCACAGTCAAACTGTGCAAACAGTTTTGTGGAACCTTATATACCTCAAAAATCTATAATCAGTTTTAATGAAATAAAATAATCAAAAAACGCCGCCCATAGACATCCAAAACACATTGCAGATGATCTTTTCAATATCAGAAGGCTTGTTTTTTGAAGTTTCCAATGTCGTAAAAATCGGAAATATATAAAAGTAACTGGTATTTATTCTTTATTGTACACGAAAAACAAAATTATACAGTTATTGATTGTAATATTTATATACAAATGGCGGTCTTATCGCTAATGGCGATTTCTTCCAGTCAACCGTAGGATGGAGACAATCTTATGTAGATAATTTGATGTAGGTTGGCGATACATTATCGTTATAGTAATAGAAAAGATATTTATTCTGAGTCTGGTAACCTCGGCAATCCGCATTAGACAAGCGTGGTGGGTTAACGTCCGTTCCTCCAGAAATGGAGAGGCCCGTGCTCAGTAGTAGGACATATGTATATGAACTGTGGAAAATAAATGGTTAATTTTTTACCTTATTATCTAAACATACATTGATTCGATTCGAAAATGCTGCATCAGTTTCATTTTTTACAGCCCTTGGATTGGACGAGTGGAAATGTCCGTACTGCCTCACAAATGTTCTAGCTCGGGACTTACCCTGGCAGCGACATTTGATGCAGTGTCCACGGAATCCCCGACGAACACTAACTTAATATATTTATTATTTAGTAAATACTGTCATGTTTTTTCGTTTTTACAATTGCAATTAAAATTAAAGTTATGTTATAATATTTACAATTACCGCATTTACCGCATTAATTATATTTAAAAAACCGCTTGTCAGAATTTAATTCAATAGCTTTAATAATCAGGATACAGGGAGATATTGAATTCTTTAGTCGAAAAATCTTAGTTGTATATTTAAAGTACAATTATTTAAACAAAATTTAATTTAAAAGGTCAAATTGTTTCATCTCATTGTTTACTCTTTATTGTGATTTATATTTTAATTAATTTTATCTTACAATTATTGTTAATTTATTTAATATTTTCAAATAGAGGTCATAAGATATTAATGTTAATTTTACGGATTTAAATCACCTTCTCGGATTCTCATTTACATTATAGCCAAATATTTTGCTTTAACTTTTTTATCTTAAATGGTATTCCGTATCACTACAATCAAATGTGTTTAAAGGATTTTTTTAGTAATATACCTAGTTAATAATATGCCTGGAATTGGAAAAACCAAAAATTTTGTTATTATTAATCACTTTTGTCGATTGTTACTTTTTTATTATTCCAATGTGAGTTTGGTTTGATTCGAAGATGTTAATGCTGGTAGCCTATTGGCTTTAACAGCTTTATCGAATTCAGGGCCCGCAGTTGGAAGCCCGCGGGCAAGTAAAATATAATTGGAAATCTGCGCAAATCGCAGACTTCATCGGCGGCGGATATGTGTGAGTGCTGATTTTAAATTCGTCATGATTCTACGTTAAACATGTAGGAGAGGATTGGACTTAAGTAACTAAAGTCCCTATTAGTAACTAAAGTCCCTATTCTCAATGTGAGTTTTGACGTAAATATCTGTTACAGATAAGTTTACAACATGTATTGCCAAGATAATGAAATAGATTGACAGGGTTTATGTTAAAAGTATATTGTTACAGTTAATTTTGTAGATTACGTGTTTACATTGTGTAAAATATCCTGGTAGAAGCTTTATTTAATACCTCCATTAGATTTTTTGATATTTACGATTACATTTTTATCACTACAAGTTATTATATCTTCTGTAATAGATACTTGTTATTATTGTTTTAATTGCGTTATCTGTTATATTTTTTATTTCTAACTATTTTTATGATTCACATAAAAATAGGGAATTTGTTATAAATTGAATTCAACGTTTTCACATCACAATTTAACGTAAGTATCAACCAATGCAATAAGTATATAGTAACTCTAAAGCTTGAAAGGATCGTGTTTATAAATTGAGGTCGTGAGCTCGTAACATCCACTGAACTATTGATGTGAACTTTTTCTTAACAAAAGCATTACATTGTTTTGTTCAAATTGGTTACCGCGAATTCTAATTGTATTAAAAAAACATTTGATAGTCTTCTTTTTTAATCAAATAAATTCCAAATTATATCTGCTATTTCAATGATTTACATGCCATCCGATAATTATTCTAATTAGCCTAGCCATATAATGTTAAAAAAAGTTTATTCACAAAGCGTTGCCTAGCAACCTACGACCTTCATATATTCATTATCTTTTTCTGTCACACAAAATATTTTTTGTATCTGTTTTCAATTGGAAATTAGTTATTATATATATTTTTTGTATCTGTTTTTAATTGTTAGATATTATAATAGACAATTTTTATGTCATGATAATCTTTGCTTTGTAGGAAACGTTTGTGCCTTTTTTCTTTGTAAAATGAGTTTTTATATGTAACTTGTAGAATGTTATAAAAACCTCTGAAAATATTTCCATTTTTTTTTCGGAATTTGGCTGAGGTTAATTATTGCCATTATACTTGTTTATTTTTTAATTCAGCTATGTTTTGTTTAATATCGTGTAAAACATTAGGCAAAATACATTTTTATTGTCATATTAATATTGTTAGTCAGTCAAATTTATTTACAAAAAGTGATTTTAAAAAACGTGCGCCTTAAGAATTTTCATGGGCATAAGGAAACGTTTGATATAATCTGTGTGATTCGCGCGCTTAGTAAGTGGGTTATGTATCAATTTATTACTTGTATTAAAACTAAAACGCTAAAATTTAAGCCAATTTTTTCTTTTACTTTTTTTTATTTAACACTATTATTTTCATTCTGTTTATTAATTACATAGAATAATATGATGTACCTTTTGGTAATCTCGATTAGAATTGTTAATAGGAAAAGATTTGCTTATTTTGGCATACTTAAATAGCTTTTGGCTGAAGTAAGTAGTTTATTCAGAATTCGAAATGAAGAAATTCGCCGGAGAACCAGAGTCACCGACATTGCTCTTCAAGTTAGCAGACTGAAGTGGCAATGGGCTGGACACGTTTGTCGAAGAACCAACAATCGTTGGAGTAGACGAGTGCTGGAGTGGAGACCGCGACTCGGCAAACGTAGTGTGGGACGCCCTCCTGCTAGATGGAGCGACGATCTGCGCAAGGCGGCTGGCAGAGACTGGATGCGTGTAGCCGAAGATCGGGCTAGGTGGCGCGCCTTGGGTGAGGCCTATGTTCAGCAGTGGACTGCCGCGGGCTGATATTGATATTGAAGTAGTTTATTGATAATTTGGCAAAACTGCTATTAATATAGATCTATCTATGTAATTGGCAATTCTCTTTTGCCCTATTGTCTTTACTGATGTTTACAAAAATTAAAAATTCAGCCTATTATTATATGTAATTACTCTTTAGAATAGTGTTCTGAACTAGAAATTGCTCAAAACTGCTAAAATTTATTAAATTAAACATTGCTGATCGAAAAAAAGGAAAAATAAAATTATTAAAAAGAAAAAATAGAATATTTACTCTATAATGTAGCTTCTAGCTGATGATTGATCTGTTGTCAGCATATCTTAATTATCTAAATACCTTTATTATAACTAAAACCCAAAAGTTATAAAACAATATAAGGGCTTTTTAAATATTGCTCTAGCTCAACGATCCATAGTGTCTCGGCCTCTGATTCGAGATCTCGCCACGCATCATGGTTTTGTGCAGTTTTTCGCCAGTTATTGCAAGACACTCGTTCAAGTCGATGACTGCATCACTTTATCGACACTTGGAGCGACCGAGTCCTCTTGACAGCGCGATTTTCTTCCATTGCGGATTTTCTAAACCTTAAAATAAGTAAGACTGATGTTGTTTGGTATTTTCTTCTTTTACAGTTGATATAGAAAATATTTCGTTAGATTTGGTAAAATAAAACAATGATATTATAACAATCAGTTTTTGAAATGGTTTTCCATAAGTTTAGATTTCAATCCGTTCTACCACCGTCCAATGTTGATCTCCGTCTCTGAGATTATTGAGTAATAGAAGCGAATCAAGATAGATCGGCGAAAAATATAATAATAAATAGAAAGGCGAAAGAACAGAATTGTGGCAGAATAAGTTACTAAAATAATAAACAATTCGTTCGTCTTCATGTATAATAAGTAATAACTATAGATATTTGAAACTCCATCGGTACCTTAGAAGCTTTAACCCAACTGAGAGTAAAGTGTAGAGAAAGAAAGGGAAAAGAAAAGAAGTTGGGCTTTTGACATTCAACGGTTACCAAAAGAAACGCAACAGTATTACGCTTCTTTCTCAGAGTACTCTGGGAGAGTCTAGAATTTTGCTAAATACGCTGGCTAAGTCAAAGATAAATTTTACAATAGACTTTCAAAAAAAATTTCACTATTTTTTTAGTTATTCAACTGCACCGTGGCTATCAATATATCGGCCAAATAAAAAACTTAACTTCCACTAAAAATATTCGCCATTCTCTCTTGATGAATTTTAAAAGTTTTTTTTATTAATACCATTTTAAAAATGTAACCATGATAACGACTTTAAAAGACGTACCTTTATATACTTGTCACTTATTATAAAGCGACATTTTTATTTATATTAAATGTACCCTACCTATGTGATCTAGCTTTTTTGTTATAGTTTGCTACTTCACATTGTTATGTAAATAGATAATACCTACCTATATCTGTGTTGATGTGTTCTTTAGATTTATACTTGTCGGCGACATTGTTTATGATTATTTTAAAAACTAATTTAAAATATGTGGATTAGTTTATGTACTTTTAATAAATAAACAATTGAATGCAAAATCTATATATCCAGTGTCTAAATACATGTGTAAAATTTGCAATATTAAATAAACTTTAGTAATGTAATACTTTAATCTTTAGTAATACTTTAGTCAGTGTACACTTCAGTATTATTTTTGAATGCAACCAAAAGTTTAATTAAGTCTCCGTAAACATTTTTTATTTTTGTCAAATTTCTATACGACCGTACATAATTAATGAATACGATATATTAACGAATCACACATAAATCTATTTTATTTCTTTCCTAATTAGTTTGATAGTATCTTGGAAAATATTCAATAGTGTAACAATTTGCTTGTAGTTTTAGGCGTAAATTTTAGTGTGTAATAGGTAAATAGTGTGCATAAGTAGTACTTAAATTTTAGATAAGTAACTTATTATGAAAACATGTTTACAAAAACACCAAAAACTAACCATTTAATTAACAACTCTTCAAAACAACTTTAATAAATTACTTTACGTTTCATAAAACATCATTGAATCTAAATTTTTCCCTTTACAAGAATTTTAAATTACTTTTCCGGCAAAAATAACTATGTCAAAATGGATTGCCGAAGTTGTTACTAAACAAATAATATAATATTTATATGCATTATATAATTCCATCTGCTCTAACCGAATTTTGTCTATTGTAAAAAAATCTTTAATTTTTTAAATGTTTTATTATGAAAATAGTTTGCTAGCCGACAAAATTAAAAATAGTTCAATAAAAATGAAATTTCTTTGTACAAAGTTTAAAACGTCCTACTAAGGTAAATAAGTATTTAATAATATTTGACAGGTACACCATTTTGTTTAGAGCCTTTATAAATAGCATAAGCAGTTGTTTAAATTGTGCATAACAATGTGTGATGTGTGTTTGTGTCTGTTTTCTTAATAAATTCCTCATCACAATATTCAGTCTCACATTTTGAAAAAAGCATAATTTTCTAATGTCACAAACTAAGAAGTATAAATAAGGTCACTTCATCTGTCCAATAGTTTAAAATAATTAAGACCCTAGCTTTTACGAAATACCACATCACCCACTGTGATATCGGGTTGAGTATACGTTGAATCAGGCATATGAGGATGGTCTTTTGTTGTCGGTATAGAAATAATACTAATTATAGGTAATTGAGGACTCAATTATGTAAAAATAAAATGGGTACGTAAAATGTAATGATTTAGATAAGTAATAAACGGTTATAGTCAGGTAGAAATTCCGAAGCATGGCTGGATTAATGATATTTGATCTATTTCATAATTTTCAAATCATCATGCACACCACTAGTTGTCAATAAAATATGAATTAGAATACACATATATAGAATTCATTTTCTGAAAAAGAAATTTTTATGGTATAGAAACCCAGTCAACATCCATAAACATCTGCAACACCATAAACTAGAGATATATAAATGAGAGAATCTTCGAGAAACGTACACGAAAGCTTGTTTGATATTGTAATAAATGATTTGATATAATTTTTTCTCCTATCTTCAGTGATATTTTGTATATATGAAGAACATATTTATGTTGAGATACTTACAGATGACTTTTTATGAAACCAATATGAATGCTCTCTTATTAACAACTAATCATAGCTATACTGGTGGAATTGTAAGTCAGTTATTATTAAGGTTCATTTTTTACCAGATATGTTTAATTAAAGCCTAGCTAAAATTTAAATTAAATAATACAGTCTGGAACAGGGTTTCTTTTTGTTGTAATAACAATGAATAACCAACACTTTTTACACTTAGATTTAGCTATCTTATTTTGGTAATATAATAAAAAAGGTAAGCATAAACAATTCGTAATCCAGTCGTCAACGCTACAAGTATTGCTTTTGAAATAAGAAATTTTACGAATAACACATTTAATGAACATGTATTATAGGCTAATACATAATTAAGTGATACTCGACTTTTCTCGCCAACTCACATTTTTACGTTGTGTTTTTATTTAATTTTCATAGTCTTATATTATTTTATCAGTTATATTGTCCAATTGTGGTGGCGTATTGTACGATATACTTAGTTCGATTAAGGCGTAGATATAAGTAGAATGAAATGATAAGTGCGTGTATCGTGATTTTTTAAGTTAACTGCAGTCCATAGAAGGTTTTGGTAGAATCTCCACCATTTTATGAAAACGTTTTGTGACAAGTTGACTAGTACATTTCGAGACACTTGATACTATTATATTTCACTTCACACTGACTAATATATAATTGCAATCAAAGAAAAAGAAAAAAAAATAGACTCTATAGACATAACTATCAAACAAAGAGTAGCTCACTCGATAATAGCAGTAGTTTCAAAATTATATATGTTAATACATGCTATTTTTTATGCAAATACATGCTATTTTTTATTTTGAAAAACGAAAATTGCCCATTTTTAATCTTAAACAAATCTACAATCGTGGTAAGGGAATTTGACAAATTAATGTTTTTATCCTTTGTTAGCTTTTATGATTTATTTAATAATATGCATCGAATCATAAACAATGTCTGACAAGCTTTAATCTTGTTCCGATTTCGCACAAGTTAACCTATCCTATTCAACTAAGTACTACTTTTGTAACGTTTAGTTTTACCATTTACGGAAATTTATGTATTTATGCTCTTACAACAAAATAAATATTGAAATATCAATATAAAGTTTAATAGGTATATTTTACTATTTGATACAGACGTCCGTTAAAAAAACTTTTATTTACCGAAAAGTAATTTAAGTTCCTATTGATCAAGACTTAATTGGCATTCTATTCCTTCCTTATCTCAACCGCTTTGATTAACCTCCTCCGTGTCTTCTCCCTTTTACGTGACATTGGCGAAATCATCCGTGCTATTTTGGCACTATTGAAAGCCATTAATTCAAAGAATGAATGAATGACTTAATTGGCTCAGTGGTGACGTTATCGCCTTCAGGGTTTGTGTCGCGGGTTCAACTTCTGTATCGGGACAAATATATGTATTGTCTACAGGTATTAATTTAGTCTGGTTGCCCCACCAATATGCCTTTTACAAGGGTACGTCTATTCCTCAGGAAATGGGGATACTTGTATCTAAAAGTGGGAAATGTAGGAGATTTGAAAAATCAGTTACACGAAATATTGGCTTAAAGTTTAAAGTTATATTTTTGAACTACACAATGTTAAAAGTATTATTGTAACTGACTGACTAAAAGATTGGATTTTTAATCTATATGCGGTAAAAATATGTTATATTGGAATAAAAAAATACAAAGTTTAATATATACCACTCTAGTATAACCTAAAAAATTGGCTTACTGCTAAACAATTTGTTTCCGTATTCAAAAATGTTCTACAGCAAAAAATAAGGAGAGAGAAAAAGTGACAAATTAATTTCAAATAATTGTTAAGCATACAATCATTATTATTTTTTCACTGTGAATAAATATAGATTATTGAATACAATATGTATTTTGTCGATTCTTGTATCAAAGCAGACGTCCGATTTGAATACATGTTTCTGATTGTTACTTATCTGTAAAACTAGGCATCTTGTAAACATAAAATGTATAAATTATTTTTCATATTTCAAATGTAATATTTTCAACTTTTATAACTTTATGTAACGTCGTCAATTTGGTATATTCGCATTTTGGCTGGAAACGCATACATACATCTGCTTCCAACTTTTGACGCGAACTTACAACATTAAAGTGGTTATTTTATCTTTATAACGCGTATTAATTATTATTGTTATAATTGTGACGGCTTTATGATTAATATACTTCAATACTATATTTAGAAGAGTAAAGAAATACGAAATATGTTTGTGTGTCGTGAGTTTTAACTCAACTCCAAAGTTCATGACGTAAAGTGATTATACATTTCCATATACTTGTTCATTGACACTGGCATAATAATTAAGGCCAAATGCCATTAATTAAGAAGAAAATTGTTTTCAAACATTTATATTCTGTTTTCTAAGTTTGAATTATTATAAAAATATTTTTAAGGTAAATTACATACAGATTTAGATGTTTTCTAGATAATTGTTGATATTACGTTTCTCATAAACTTAACTTGCACCGACTTTTAAGTCAATATGTATAATTATTTTATTCACAACACTTGTATTTTGTGTAACTAGAACCTTTTTATTTGTGCAGCATTATGTCTTAAACATATTGTGTTAAAGTTTGTTATCGCTCATATTGCGACTGAGTTTGCGCGGGAGATTATAAATAAAAGAAATCTTATTTTAAAAATTTGTTTTATTTCTATATACCAACGTATTTTTTATTATTTTATCTATATATTTTTCTGTCATACCAAATAGGTTTAAATACTGCCCAGTATTTAACCTGAAGACCTGACTTACTAAAGTTGAAAGTTAACTAAAGTTGAATAAAATTACATTAAAGCGAGAATCTTTATTCATTGATAATGAAGATGATTACTAGATCATCGATTTTCTTTCGTAGCCTCCAGGGGGGTGAAACTGCCACACAAGACGTTTGAAAATTTGAATAGAAATAAACGGTACCTGACGATTAGAAGCACAATTTTGTTTTTCACTTTGTCAATACTTGTGATTAAATAAAATAAAAATTAATGAAAATAATTGAATATTATTTTATGGAATTAGCTGTATACACTTTATGAAATATTAATTTTAATATTTTTCTTTCAATCACTACATGTACTGTCCATTTGAATATATCGTCTTCAAGACTTCATGTATGGGTAAAATCTATACCCATACATGAAGTGAATATAGATTACACACTATGCTCTTATAGATCTGCAACTTTAGTTTAAAACTCTGAATTATATTGATTGAAATAAATATTCGTATTGGGCTGGTAAAAACCTGTTGGTTTTTTGACAATCATGGTTAATTAAAATTAGTTGGGTCAAAATGTTGGCTCAACTTTGGTTCCTAGCAACCGCGGTTGCCAATAATCCGTGTCTCGATTTCTATATTTTTTGTCAGTTTTTAAATAATTAAAAATAGTGGATGGAAATTACTATGGATAAAAAGGGGAATTTTTTGGATTTAATATGGATCACTTGAGGGGATAATAGAAGTGTATCTACGGTAGTGTCCTGTAGAAGATGCCTTATGTGTAGGCGAAACTGTATTGTTTCGTAGTTTTGTTAGACCATTTCGTAGATAGACTCGATGAAATTATGTATTTAATTACATTACATACATAATTATGTATTTATTTATATACTAATTTATAAACAACATTTTTAATTGTTTTTTCGGGCTTTGACTTGTAATGTTACCGGTGATTAAGTTTTGCCAAAGAAATTCTAATTGTTTATTAACAGATTTTATTAATAACAATTATTATATCTTTATGACAATCTCTTTGTGGTTTTTATCACAATGTATAATTATATTTTATAAACCCGGTGTTGCAATATCTGGTAAAAATTATCTAATATTTTTTTTCAGTAATCGCATTTGAGTATTTCAGTGTCGGTCAAGACAATAACTATTGCATCACTCTTTGATTTTATAAATAAAGTGAAGTGGCAAAACTCTGCCATCGGACAACCTACATAAAAATAATTAAAACAACACAAATTAATATATGTCAATTTTATTCTTACAATTACAATATTCAATAAATTACATATCATTATGTAAAAAATATAATTTTGAATCTTATGCTCCATTGTTGGTATCACCGTTAGGTTCAATTTCGCTCGTCGAACGCTGAGTGGTTTCGCTGACATCGTTAGAGTCAGTTTCGTCCGGTACATCGGAGGCCTTTTTGAACTTGTTTACATCTGAAAAATTAAGCAAAATATAAAATTATTTATTTTCATTATCATTATTAGTCCACGGCAGTTCACTGCTGGACTATGTCTAACCCAAAGCGCGTCCCCAAGCCCGATCTTCGGCTACACGGATCCAGTCTCTGCCAGCCGCCTTGCGCAGATCTACAGATATAGGTAGGGGGAGGGAAAATCAGATTCATACAAAAACAAGATGGCCGCCATACAAAGTGAAAATCGCCAATTATGGGTCGATTTAACTGAAATTTGGCATAAGCCCGAAACACTCTCGTAGCATTGAGAGGGCGCCGTAGGAGGGCCTCGAAAAGCGAGTTATTTTATATATTGATAGTTATAATGTACACTTTTAATATTATCAGTAGCCTGCGTCAATCCACTGTACGGCATCTAGCCCGATTTTCGATTACACGCATTGTTTTCGCCAGCCACCTTGCTCAGATCGTCGCTCCATCTAGCAGGGGGACGTACCACACTAAATTTGCCAAGACACAGTCTCCACTTCAGCACTCGTCTACCCCAACGGTGACTGGTTCTGCTGTTTGCACTTGTTACCATTTTTTATGAGAGCGACCCCCGTAGGTATTACAGTTCGGGCGGGCCGTCGAGCAACTTTTTACCAGGTACAGATCTTCAGGCATGGATAAAATTCCTCTGCCTCGAGTCCTACGAACATTTCCCTAGAACAAACTCACCCTCCATCTTTTACAGTTTCCCAAGTAACATGGCAGTGAGTCAGTGAGTGGTAATGCAGTTTTATATAATATAGAAAACCATGACAGATGTCCAGAATTGAGGTACAGTAAACACACATGTATCATACTGACCATACTTGCTGTAATCGGCCCCCAGGAGCCGCAGGTAGTGCACGGTGTCCGGGGTCGCGGTGTATGCTCGCAGGGAGTGCACTCCCCGCCACCCCACCAGGGTCAGCTGGAGCTCTGTCTTTTCATCCTTATACTCCAAAACGCAACTCCCCGTCGCTGGAAAAAGCAATTTATATTTTACTAGCTGACCTCCCCGGCTTCGCGCGGATGGTGTATTTGGGTGATGTCGGTGTTTCGAACTAGAATGGATTAACCCCGACTGATTTTCGGCTTTTATACACAAAATCGAGTAGGGAAACAAAGACAATGAACAAAGAATCTAAAAATAGATTTGCTTTAGCATAGCAACTATATATTTTTTAACAAACAAATAAAATTTCTGCAAATAATTCTTAAAATACAGCTCAACATTAAAATTACATATTTATATGAATTTTAGATAATTCTAAATAATTTATTTTACATCAATTACAATTATTATAATTACTTCATATAAACCAACATTATCCTTATATAATCTGCCAACAGATGGCGCCAGAATTTATATAAAATTAGTTTTGTCCATTGCATACAATAATTAAATAATGATATTAATTCTAATACACCAACATATACATTTTGATATATTATATACTTTTAGATTGATATTCTTAATAAACTTTATTTATGACTTCAAACTTATGTGATAACATTTATTATTTAAATTTCCAAAAACTATGAAGTCAAGCTTAATCTTATATAAATATCTACTTATAATTGAATTGAAATTCTGAATATAACAAACAAAGTTGAATATTATTTTATGTTATTATATTTCTCTGCTTTGCTGTTAATGAGTTTCGAACATGTGTGTATTGTTCGGTTTCATTTCTTGGTTGTAGAAATCCGAAGGCCCAATTCCTTTGCCCTTGCATTAAACACCTCTTCCCCACAGATTCATATTCTTAGCCTAAAGCATCACAAGGGATGACAGTGTTTACAGACAACTGCTGGTTGCCTACTATCATGTACTAGAAATACCAGAAAAAATGTGTCATCATAATCAATTTAAGCACTTACCAAAGTCTTTAACGAGGTTCTGTGTGTGTTCAGAGAACAATTTGATATCGGGTGGATTGCTCGGGTTATCGTTCTGCAATACAAGAATCAGGTCTTCTTTAAGAATATTCAGTCGGCGTTTGACACCAATATACTGTGTTATACTCTGCAAACCCTCCTGGGACAATCTGAAATATAAAGATTTCAGATAATTGATTATTATACATTACTAGCCGACCCAGCAAACATTGTTTTGCAATATAAATTATTTATAAAATTTAGGGTTATAAATATTTTTTGATGAAAAATCATAAAAATTATAATATAATTAATATATAATATTAATATATATACATAATTAAGTCGTGGATAAAGTAGCTGGTGGCACAATATGTATTGTGTTAGTTTTTTATAAAAAAATGCAATTAAAACAAAACGCCGCTGACGTAAGTTCTTTATTCAAAATTTATAATAGACATATTTTCTCTCTGGCCAGTTCTAGAAAATGTCAGTGTGACCTAGAACATTCTTACCTGCCAGTGTTAATTTAAAAAGAGTTCTTTATTTGAAATTTATTATTGGCATCTTTTCTTTTTTTTTTTTGTTTATGACGTCAGCTGATAACTTTTTGCCAGTGTCAAAGTTTGGAGGCATCTTTTCTTTTTGGTCAATTCTAAAAGACGTTACTGTGACCTAGAACATTCTTATCTGCAGTGTGAATTTATTTTTAAATGCAAACAGACATCATAGATAATGTATATATAAATGCTTTAGTACACAAATCTATTTAATATTAGACTTATCTTACCTGAAAGGGCAAGTCATGTTTTTATTGTCACACCTCACAAAAGCTTTTACTCCTGTATTGATTATTTTGATATTAGATTCATTCTTTTGCACCACATCCTTAACAACTGGCGAAACTAGATAAATGTTCTTTTTCTTTCCCACATGACACCTCGTAAGTAAACAAGTAGAATCAAACTCTGGCTTCAAATCGTAGTATTCTTTTATAGAGGGAAATACATCTTCATTGTGTCCAGAGAAGAAAACAAATGGATCCTCTCTATATCCACCCATCCGTCTTTTCTTCTTAGGCGGTTCTTTTTTATCCTCCTTAGATTCTTCTGTCGCTTGACCTTCAATTTTCTGTTCTTCCTTTTTCTCCCAAGGAAGCAGTGCTATCTTCTCGAATACAGCTACAAAGAAACCGCCGGTATCTTGATGGTGAGGTAATATTCTTATACTGAAAAATTTAAATTAATTATAATACACAAAACAAAAAAAAAATAGTAATATATACAACAAGAAATATATTTTTAAACACATAATATAATAATTTAAAAAGTTCAAAAGGGAAGTTCCAGAACTAATAAAACGAGTTTTTGATAGCAATGATTTTGTCCTCACACAGGTGGGGGGTTTTGATTTTATCACAAAGGAGGCATAAAATACTCAAAAGCTTTTTATGGCAAAATGTTTACAGGTCATGTATTTCGGCAGCTACGGATATTAGAATGAATCTCGCCTCGATTATGTTTTGTCTTTTGTACACAAAATGGAGAAGGCGAATAAACAATGAACAAAGAGTTTAAAAATGGATTTGCTTCAAGCATAACAACAATATCTTTCTTTAAAAGACCAATGAAATTACTTCAAAACAATTCTTAAAATATCTCTTAATATGCGTATCAAATATTTATATAAATTTTAGGTAATTCTATATAATTTATTTTACATAAATTACAATTATTATAATTATTTTTATATGAACCAACATTATTCTTACATCATCTGCCAACAGATGGCGCCACAACACATATAAAATTAGTTTTTTGGTCTTTTCCCGCCAACATCAGTGGCGTTGCGGTTTTATTTCATTATCATAATCGTATCTTATTATCAGTTATACTGCTTAATTGTGTGGCAACAAAAAGTGATATGAAATAAATGCGCGTATCGTAACTTTTTAAGTTGACTGAAAAAATCCATAGAAGGTTTTGATAGAATAGCCACCATTTTATAAAGACGTAACGTAATGAGCGGACTAGTTACATTTCAAAAGATTTAATATTATTGTATTTTACTTGACACTGGCATAACAGTTATAACTAGTTGCCATCAAAGAAAAATCGAAAATTAGTTTTTGTCTATTGCATAAAATAATTAAACAATGATATTAATTCATATAAGCCCACATGTACGTCCCATTGCTGAGCACAAAGCTTCCCTTTCTTTCTAGAAGAAAGAATATTAATCTACCACGTTTGTCCAAGATGGATTGGAAATGAGAATAAGGAAGGTGTTAGGAATTAGGAAATGATAGCATTAAGAAGTATGTGTGAGATAACTTTGAATAAAAGAATGAAGATATAAGTAAAAGAAGGAGTCGTGACAAAAGTTGAAAAAGGAATGCTTAGATGGTTCAGGCACGTAGAGGATGGATGAAAAACGGCTGACAAAAGAAATTTATGTTGCGGATGTGTATAAAAGGGTCGATAGGGGAAGACAAAGGAAAACATACCTTGAGCAAATTGCTGAAGTTTTTAGGAAAGGCTAGGTCAATAGTACCCTTAACCGGCGAGCTTGCATGAGGAGAATGATGAGTGTGGAGGAAGCAAAGAAAGTATGCAGAAATTGTAGCAGATGGAGATCTGTCGTCTCCGTCTACCCCTACGGGAAACAGGCGTGACGATATGTATGTATGTAATTTTTCCATAACAGGAGACTCACCATTTGTCTAGGTTGTATTTAGATAAATCCTCAGTCTTAGGAGGGAACATCTGAGGTCGAACAACTGTCTGCCATTTTTCCGGCACATCCTCATACTTATCGTAGAATACCATGTCTTTTGATGCTGGTCTCCAATGTGTCATTCCTATAAAAATATTAGTACAGATTAGTAATGTTGCATTTTCTGCAAGTCTGAAGTATGAGATCAAGGAAAATGTGGTTTATTATAAGAATATATCTATTAAATGTTAACAAGAAATGTTTCTCAAAGGCCAGCTCATAGAATACTATATCCTTGGATTGGAGATCAGCATCTCCAATGTGTCACTTTTATAAAAATAATTTTTTTTAGTAGATTAGTAAATTTGTAATTTCGGTTACTCAAACATATTTAATATACGTTTGGCGGGTCAGAGCAGCAAGGACAATGACCAAATGAACTTCACAGCAGAAGAAGCCTCGCGTAGCAAAGAAGAAGTGTAACAACTGCATATAAAAGGACATGGTGGGGATAGGAAGACCTAGGCCAGGGGTTGCCTAACTTTTTGATCATTGACCCCTATATAATTTTTCGAAATCTCTATTGACCCAGTTAATTAAAATAAAACTATCTAATTAGCCCTGTGTTTGTACATTTATTTTATGATTTTAAACATTTATTAAAGTAATTTTTCATTGCTACACACACAATAGTTCTATGTAAAATATCTTAATCTTGAAATTAAAATAATTTAATATTTATTAAATGTTACTTAAAAATAATTAGGTAAAGTAACTACAGAATAATCGCTTCTTAATCAATGAGATGGGTGTGCCTGGTGTTTCTTGTTTCACTCGTATTGATATGCGTTTTTTTTATAAGACGGGTAGAAGTAGGGAAAGAAGAATATATGGGAAGAATTGTGGAGACTAAAACTCATCTTGCGTTGTAGTGTCAGTGGAAACGAAGTGATGGAAATAGTTGTGCTGAAATGGTTGCCAACCTTCGCTAGTCGAAAAGGTACGTAAGAAAAATAAATATCGAATATGTTTACCTCTATGGAATTTCAATCCTGGCAGCATATCAGCAACATCCACAAGTTTCACACAGTCGCCTACTTCTTGCAGTATCCTGTGTATCACCGCTTCGTTCTCTATCGGGTTGAAAGAGCACGTAGAGTACACTAATCTACCGCCGATAGCCAGCAATTCGCAGCCACGCCGTAGGATCCGGTATTGGATGCTAGAAGAATTTTTAGCATTAATAATTGGAGATGGTTAATAATGGTCTAATTGGTTCAGAAATGCTTTCTACTATTTAGGCCCAAGAATTAGTTATCATGCTGAAGCGCTCAGATGTAAGCAATGCATTCAGATTAGCCCCAAGATTCTCAGTCTACGCTGTCCCTTTAAAGTATTTAACATAACCAGTCAAGGTTACCACAGAAAGAGAAAGGCGGCTTTTCTATTGTGAACCTTTGCCAGACTTTTTGAGCTCCCCAAAAGCGATTATAACCTGGCTTATCATCAATGGTTCTGGGGGACATTTGGAGTTTTTTTGGGTGTGAAAACTCCATCTCAACGTGAACCTGTTTTGCGTAACCTGGTAAAGTGGCTGCCCCATCGGCCACCCTAGCTCGATCATCGAAAATCTGTAATTAGCTTGCCTACAATGTACTAGAAGTATTTGGTCGATTGACCTTGACTAATTAATTCTTTTATTAATTAGTCAATTTTATTAACAAAATATACTTTTTTATTTATTTTGGATAAAGATAGACAAGCGATCGAAATTTTTGGTCCCAATTGGTCGTGTATAACGTTTTATCTAAAAAATCTTCTGCCCAACACAACGTATTTGGTTGAACAGAAAATCATTAACAACACACCTGTCATAGACTAGGATCAAATCGTCACTAGCATGCTCATTAGCACATGCTAGAAATACCAGCCCTTACACCCTCACTGCAGGTAGCATGTTCAATAATCAAAGGCCTGTTTATTTTTGAGCATGCTCGAAATAAGCATGCTCATTACTAGCAATATCTTGACACACGTGCCACTAATAAGTAATTATTCATTAGCGGCATGCTTTCGTGCTAGTAATGAGCACGAACATATTGAGCACGGCTAGGATCGTAAGAAAGTTCCTCTACTTGGACTAAATCTTTGGTTTATGGTATTGTAGCTACACACTACAGAATATATACTCAAAGAACAAATTCGCGGGACACGCTTTGTTACTGCACACGTGCAGTCGCGACCGCGTCTCCCGCACCCCGCATTTTTCTCTCGCCATTCATCAGTTCTGTATATATCTCAGGAGTATTAATCCAGACTCCTGTTGGATCACTTCTCAGTTAAGATACTACCTCTTACAGTATATAAGTCCCGAATGATTAATAACCCTTACAATTATATTATTTTTGTATTTTATCGTAATAATATTGTTATTAAGAGATAAATACGTAAATAAAAATCACTTTATATTTACATATATTTTACACTTTATGAATAAATAAAAAATTAAGTACCTACCCATGAAGATTGTTCCCATTTCCAGTGGACCACTTCAACCATATGTCTGGGTTCTTGCGCAATGTCGCATCTCCCGAACACGGCACGTCACACAGTATTCTGTCGAACTTTAGCGGCTTTGATTCACTCGGATTCTAGTGGAAAGACAGCGAAGTGAATAACAACTTCAAAGATGATAAATTAATTTAAGACTTGAAAGCAAGCCCACAACTTTAAAACACCAACTGACAACCTAACCATATTAAAAGGTTTGCTCATATTCACATATAGTTTTATTACCTATAACTTTTGACGACTAAAAAATTATGTCATTTCTTAAGAAATAACTAGTTGCCCGCAATTCTCGCAAAGATCAACAATGTATCTTCAGAACAACAATGTGTCTTTCGCGCCAACGTTCGGATAATTATGGGTTCGGATGATCGAGGTTGGGATGATCGAGGTTCGGATGATCGAAGTTCGGATGATCGATTTTCAGATAATCGATGTTCTACTGTAATAGACATACATACATAAAACATTCATAGATCCGAAAAATAAATTATGCATTTTAAGACAAATTTTGTTTCGATCGACGTTTGTAACCAGGTCGCTTGACTTAGAAGTCAGGTAATTAATGAAATGACTCCGCGGACCGAGGACCGCCCATAGACATCTGCAACACCAGAGACAACACAACGCGTTGCCGGCCTTAAAGATATGAGTAGGTTTGTTTTTGAAGGTTTCAATCGGTTCGGAAATAGCCTCGAAGGTAGCTGGTTCCATAGAGTGGTGGTGCATTGAATGAAGTTACCTGTTCATTGGGGATAACGAGGGAGGGCATCACGGCAGAATCGTGGTTGGTGATGAGTATACAAGGCGAGTTAAGACGCTTCGCCTGGTGGACCAACATGTAGCATCGACTATTGTCCACGTCATTCGCCATCACGAACCCTGAAAACGATGATGAGGTTACCCATCAATGAAATGTAAAAAGATTTGATGATAGTGTAAACCAGAGGTTCTCAAACTTGTTCGTCCATTTTGGAAATCAATTATTTTCTAGCGCCGCAAACATCTGAAATTAATAAGTTCAACTTAACTATAGCGTGCCATATTATATCATATATATTCCTTTTTCAGGACTGTAAACTGTGTTTTTGTGCCAAATATATATTAGTCTTATACTATTTTAGGAGTTCTATAGGTAGATTTTAAATTGATTTATATTTCAGTTCATATATTTTTAAAAAACAAACTGGCATCACTCCCTTAAACTACTTCAACGCCCACAAGGGGGCGTTATCGCCCTCTTTAGGAATGACTGGTATAAACTAATATAATGGAAGGTGATCAATTTACTATGCAGGCCTATGTCAAACAGCAGATAGGCAAACTGGTTTTATAATAATCCCTTATAAATAGGGATTTATAAGGGAATAATGAGAAGGGGGACTAGAGAGCATATCTATCATGTTACCGTGACTTCTAAGCATTTCTTCAGAGTGCATATGTGGTAGAGATATGGTACAAGCAAATTTCAGTCCAATTTTTTTTAAAATCTACATTAGTCAACCGATTTTTTTTTGTACCATAAATGAGTTGGCTCGTCTTTAAAAATTCTACACTCTCGTAGAAAATCGATTTCTGGATGGTAACTTCGCTGCTGACTCACTCACTGAAAATTGAAAGCCCAATTTTCTAAGAAGACTCAACTCTTTTCCTCTTTTTCATTTTTCTCCTCCCGTCTAGACACATTTTCCTAAGTTTAGCCACGCATCTGCTTTTATCGTGGTGTAATACATTTAATGAGTGAAGATGGTTGCCCTGATCATCGTTTTATCATTTACCTACTCCTCCAATAAAAAAAAACTATACCAGTTGGAACTTTGTCTTCATCAGCATGCAGGAACTCAATTAACTGGGCCGTTTTAGATCCAGGCGCCGCGCACATGTCCAAGACCTGTACAATGTATAATACAAATAAATGACAGCTGATAGCAGAGATAATATATTTTTATCCTCAGTAGTGGATTTTATTTAAAAAAAAAAAACAATTTTTAACGAGAGATTCGTTTAATTATTACCACTTGACCCAATTAACGACAAGTACCCGGATTAAATCGGAATAAAAATTAAATAAAAACAACGATAGAATTTATTTCAACACAATAACAAAAAATGGCTTAAAAACAAAATAATAATGAGCTTACGTGACCTTAAACGTCTGAAAGTGATTCAGGCACACATCCGCTACCTACGAGTACTAGCTAAAATATATAATAGTGGCCCACCCCCACTATTATATACTTTATCCCCCCATTACCCCCACTATTATATATTATATTTATACTACTTAATCAAGCGGGGGTGTTCCTAACATTATAATAATATAATAATCTTTCAATTTGTAGGATAATTATAATAATATCAAAGACATTATAAACATGAATATAAATACTTTGGCAAATTCAAGATAGCTGTTTATGGGTTGTCCTTGACTAGTTTAATCTGGGAAATGAGATTGGCAGAAACTAGATGCGTGTAGTAAAAGGTCAGCCTAGGTGACGACGGTTACCAAAGATGCACTAATTAGTTAATTAATTACATAAATTATTGTACTTTGTAATGGGTTGGCGACCGCAGGGGTTGGCAGAGACTAGAGAGCTCCATCCGCTACCATTCATCGCAGCGAAACGGCTCTTCGTTAGTCGCTTTTCGCCCTCGTGAGAATCAGGACGTGACGGGTGGCGAACCACGTCGCCGTCATTTTCAACAAATTAGGTATATTAAATTCGTCTTAGTGAATCCTACGAGCCGCAAGAGAGGATGGAGGTCAGCCCCAGCACAGCCCTGCATGCTGAGGTAAGGCACCATAGTACCCGGGGGATCCCGATCCCGGGACTAGGACTATGCTCGCCCCTAGCCACGCATCCATTGGCATGGCAGACCGTAGATTGGTGGAGAGGAAGGGAAAGGATAGAGAAGAAAGGAAAGGGCAGGAAAGGAAATGCGGATTGGGGGGGTTACCAGACTCGGAATAAACATTTATAAATCCATATAAATATTCATTCCGATGCGGGAATCGAACCCGCGACCATTGACTCCGCGGGGGGAGGGTCCTGCCACTGAGCCAATCGGTCGTCCGGGCATGATTTACGTGTTTGATGTCAGCATTACATCGAACAATGCAAAAGCAAACAAAAATAGAAAAATAATTATGTTTAGTTAAGACTAATCCACGACAAGCATACAAAAATAAAAAAATATTATAATAATGTCTGTTTTACAGGAAGAAATGGATCTATGCGGAACTTAAACTAAGTCTTACCGAAAATGGCCATCAGCAAATCTCCACTTCCCAACCATACTAGCAATTTTGTTTGTGCAGATTTCATTTCATACCTTATGATGAGGCTTCACATTCAGAACAACAGGGGGAATCATGGAAACAGCTTCCTGCCTTGAAACGCCACCTGCTGCTGTCTCTGCTACCAGGAAGTTGTGAAGCTTGTATAATGGTTCACTTCGACGAATATCTGTCCGTGATAAACGGAGTTGCCATGCCAATCCTCCAGGATACCTGAAGACACGTAAAGAAATTATTGTGGAGATTGGAAAAAGAAAACAAAATCATTATCTTACAATAAATTTCAATGAATTAACTTTTTCAAAACCAAGCCCTTTAAAACGTCAAAAAGTACAGGGTACAGTGCGTGAAGACATCATCTCGCGCGCGGTACTTGAGTTTGAATTTTTATGACTCTGAAAGCTCTTTGTTTGTGTTTAAGGAGTTGAGTTACAATTATTGAAAACCAATCATATAGCTGATAAGAAGAAACAAAAATAATAACATTTGAATGTACATTTAGTTGGGCATGAATTAATGTCCTCGGTAATCTAGGGTACTTTTTCCTATGACATGAATTCATGGTCTGCAGTACTCAAAAGATTAAGAAATGTTATTATCTATAACAATTATTATCTGTTATTCTATACACTCAGGTTTAAATTATAATAAAAACTGTAACCTCTGAAAAAATAATATATTTTAGAAATAATTTCATTGTTTTTTAAGTAATACTAAAGTATGTTAACCCTCTGTGACATACTGTTTTATGTATTTGTTATTAAGTATGCAGTTTTCGAGGTTTGCGATATCGTACAGTCTTTGTCATTATAGCAAACATTTACCTGAAAAGTATGGTAATCGGTGTCTCTATACGAATATTGTACTAAATTAAAAATATCAATTTGGTAATTTTATATGGTCTTCGACTATTTGTCACATTTTTTTATCACGGGAATATACGCTCTTCGGCGCGAAAGTAATAATGGTACACCTTTCCTATACAGTGGAAGTATTTTGGATATCCATAACATATTTTATTAATTTTATCAATTCAATATTTAATAATTATATAATTTTCCTATTTTTAAATCACTATTGCTATCAGTAAAACATTAAAATAAACATATTTTGTCATTTACTTACAGACACCATCCCATTCTGCTATTACTATTGGCATATTTATAACCATTTTTTCTCTACATATCTCTTCAACCACCATTTCTTTTGTCAATATGAGAATGATGATGATGTCACTAGACAATTTATTAAATTTGAATCATATATAGAGTGACTATCTGTGCAGTTCAGTTGGCAGAAAATAGGTTTTTTAGCCCAAAGATTGGGTTAGGTGGCACATCTTAGGGGAGGCCATATCTAGTTGTAGACTGCCACTATTGATATGAATAATTAATCAGTAAAAATAAGTGGAATAATACAGGAGGTTGTCTGTTGGATGTAAGAGTACATGAAGTAAATACACAACAATACATTTACACATTAGCACTGTTTTGAAGGTGACAGTTGCGAAATAGACAGGGAATTATAATATAAGACTACAGTCAGCAATTTAAAACTAATTAACCATGAGCTATTAGGCATTTTTCCAGCCTTAAGCAAAACTACCCTCTTTTGAATATTCAATATCATATTTTAAATTTAAAGTAATTGACAATGACTATATACACACACCATGGTAAATTAATAGGTTTGATCTCCTCTTCTTCACCTTTTACTTCATTCTTCAACTTCATATTTAGAATTTCGGAAAAATATTCACCCTTCACTATGTTTGACAAGGCATCTGCTTCACATTTGGAACCTGTTATTCGAAATGCTGTTGGCAGATTTTCTTTAAGAGAACTCATAAAATCTGACCATTCTTCTTCTGGACACACTTTTTGAGTCTGTAATGAAATAAAATAAAAAAAAATTTATACAGCTTACATAATAAATTCATTAAAGAGCAAATAATGTCAGAATTATTTATATTAAAAACCGATGATTAAAATATTCCACATTAGTTCTTGCGAAGGGTGGATGTAAAAGGCCAGAAGGATATCTCAGCAAATGTTTTAGGATAAACAATATAAAATTTAGCAAGAAAGCAAGACTGAAGTGAATTTGGTTTCTTAGAAGACTGAAAATACAGTTTAAGCAGCTTTTCCAAACTGGCAGGATTCATTCGACATTGGGGGGCAGACTATATATTTTACGCCTGTAACGCTGATGCCCGATAATGACCTACATATTAAAATAATATAACTTTTCTAATATTTATTATATACACAAAAACAATGCTACTACAATAGGTCATTAAACTATTACCTTGTAATATTCTTCAAAAGCAGCATTTTCTCGCACAATATCTTCGTAGTGCTTACGTGTATCAGCGGTAGGCTTTTCTTGCGGATTTTTCTCCTAAAAAGTAATATTTAAAGAATTGTGCCAGAATTTTATATTATGTTACAAAATTTTATTTTAGTACTTACTTGCTGTTTACGCTCTCGTTTGCGCTGAGCGAATTTATTGACATTACGGTTTCGACGCCCCATTCTTTTTAAATATGTACCAAGTGAAACTAACCTTTTTTGTGTACAATCACAAAATGAAAACATTCACTAGATTAAAAATGTGAGTTATGTTGTGATGTGCATTTGACGTTTGCTTACTGCAAATAGGTTAAGCAACGTTCAAGATAATTGTTGTAAATATCATTTACATAGAAAGTCTCGATCATACATGAAATAGTATAGTGTATAATCTATGATATCTAGGTCGGGGAAAAAGAAATTCATTATTATTTTTACGTTAAATTTAAAACTTTATTTAAGATATTTCGGATTGTCCGATTTTGGGTCAAATATACGTTTTGTTGTATAATTTTTTGCCATTTTAAAGGTAGCTTCATAATGCCTCTCTCATAGAAGTCTTGGTCCTTGATTGTAATTTCTTATCACTCAGGAAGTTTTGCAATGCGAGAAAAAGCCCTGCCGGATCGCGACGCACTGGCCTATAAGATGCGGGTGCAGGGAATCGTTGGACTCATCGAGCATCACCTCCAAACCATAGAAAAAGTGGCGGACTGGTCGAAAATCCTTAAAGGGAATTTCGTCCGCAGCTTGAAGTCCGTGCAGTATATTAAGGCCGCAGTGGACGAACTCGCCCAGAGAATCGCCATGGACGCAACTGACCTCAGGGTGGAGAAAGAGAACGTGGAGTTGCGCGCAAAGGTCTCTAGCCTGAGGGACATACGGAGGAGTTGCTAGCGGCAGAAAGAAACCGGCAGTTAGCCCTTCCACCCCTAAGGCGAGTGGTGACAGAGAAGTTAATGGAGGCGATGATGGATCGCAAAATGAAAATCAAAACATAAACACTAGAATAAACATAAATTTGAAAATGAATCATATCTTTAATTAATGAATCGTTTCACCGATATATATCATATCAATAGATCATTATAGAATTGTGGGAGAGTGACATTCATCACCAGACGGACGACTTTCGAAGACAAGCGCACCCGTCGGAACGCGCATATTCTTATGCAGTTGTGTCGTCCCTCTCGCGCAGTGACAGAATGACAGAATCTGCTAAAGCACACCAACAAATTGTTTTTATTTGTTACATTTAAAAGTAAAGCCAATTCCCTTGCATTAACTACTATTTTGCATCAATGAAGTTTTGATGCAGAGATAAAATGATAATGATAACCCATACAAAATACTTTACAGGTTTACACTTTTTTAGTCTTCATTTTTCTCTTATCGTTTGAGGAAAACGCTAATCATTTTAAGTTACAAATAGATGAGATAATATTAAATTATATTACTAGTAGTAAATAAATTACTAGTAAAAAACTGGTAAGTTAAATTTATAAAATGAAATAAGTTAATTAAAAAAAAATACTGATAATTAATTTTAAACTTCTTAAAAATATTTATATTTATACAAAGAATTACAAAACAATATGATTCGAATTTCGAAAATTACAAAACTTGTTGGAAGTTTTTAAATCTTGGCTCAATTAATTTGTGTATATTATATGCTGCTCAATTAAGAATGTATATTTTAAAGTTAAGATTAAATTGAATGTTCTATTAATTAATTTGGCTACATAGAACCAACTATTATAAAAAAATTTCAACTGCTAGGATGTATATTATTTAAGTGATACAAGTATGTGAGCGAACCTAAGAGGTACTCTCGTTCAAATCCCTGTAGTAAAATTTTATCTTCAATATAATGGGAGGAGCAGATAGCTGGGTTGGATAGAATAGGAGCTATCTATAGGCGCATGTTGACGTCGAGTTGTCAATCAGCCCGTCACACCATCTACCATCTATCATCTGGAGAACCAGATGTAGTACTTGAGATGCAATGGACACATACAAATTAAATAATATTATAGTTTTTTTAAATAAATTTTAGTTTTGAGCAGTACTTAAGCCAAGAACAACCTTGTTTCAGATGTTAGATCCTCATTACTGGGACGGGTGACAAGATTAAATTTATTTTGAATTTTTAAGAACTTTAGCAATGAATCCACCTAGAGGCTTCCAGTTCGCTATTGATAGAGGTGGTACTTTTACTGATGTTTATGCCCGATGTCCAAATGGAAAAGTCAGGGTGATGAAACTCCTTTCAGTGGATCCACAAAACTACGATGATGCCCCCAGAGAAGCCATTAGACGAATCTTACAGGAAGTATGTAACATTTTATTATCATTTATTTAAAGTGTTGGGTCTACAATCACTTCATTAGACACTAAAAATTATTATTATTATTATAGGAAACGGGTAATGCCCTAGACAAGAATGGCAAGGTAAACTCTTCTCTCATTGAGTCTATAAGAATGGGTACCACGGTAGCCACAAATGCTCTACTAGAAAGGAAAGGCGCAAAAATGGCCCTGGTTATCAACAAAGGCTTCAAGGATCTCTTATTAATTGGAAACCAGGCGAGGCCACATATTTTTCAGTTGGTAAGCAATATATGTTAAATAATATTGTGATTTCACAATTTTTTTTTAACCACATATATGTTTCACCACTAGGTTGGTTGTACAAAGTGTACTGGTGAGACGTTCAAACTCAAAATGAATACCTGCAGGCCATACATACATATATTAATTCCGATGTGGTACTTGAACTTGTGATTGTTGACTTGAAAGTGGTAGAAAATTCACTGAGCCAAAGGTTCAACCATTTGAATTTAAAAACCAATACCTTATATGAGTTGCTCAGTGGAAGAGTGGCTCAATCCACAAAAATGTGAGTAAAGAGTTAAAGTTACCATACCAACTTTTTTTTTATTAACGCCAAAGTTGACATTTACACAAAATCTATTAAAATACATTTAACTTAAGATATGCCATATTGAATCTTAAGAAAATAAAAAGGACTACTGGTTTGGTAAATTTAATTAGGTATGCATAAGAGTGGCCCAATCCACATAAATATGTGGATTGAGCCACTCTTCCATTGAGCGACTAATATGTATTGTGCCAATGATCTTATTTTATGGTTTTGATTCGATCATTAAACTATTAATTTGAATAATAATTTTCCTAACACATGCACTATTAACTTAATTGGGATGGTTATCAAGAATTCTAGTAATTTCAAAATATTATTGTATTATCAGGTATATTCATTAAAGCTCATACAGATTGCTGCTGGTCCGTATTGGTAAAGGGAACAGCCTCATTGGTCTGCAGGATGTGGAATTAGCTCTAACTCTATAATGTAAACTGTTGTTGCCAGATTCATTTCATACCTTATAAAACATCTTAATCGGCTGTAATTGAAATTTAGTTTAAAAATAAAGTTATTATAATTACAATTATATATTATTTGTTAGTAGTTTTAAATAAAGCAACAGTGGTATATTGTTTGTTTAGTTTTAGTCCACAAAATGATCAACTTATCTTCAACAAACATCAAACATTAAACAAGGCTTCTCAAGATCTTATCAAGATTGTATATTGCTTGCAAACGCTTAAGAATTTACTAGACTGTAACATAGTAGCATTGTTTTTCATGGGTTGTACTTAAATAATTCGATATAACTTATTGTTTTTTGTTTATTATTGTTTATTATGTAATAAGAGGATCAAGGCCAAACTTAATAGAAAAAATATTTTTTAAGTTAATTTTTAAATAAAAACTGAACAAAGTTTTTAATCACCTTGTCAATAAATTCACTATCCTTCAGAACTTTTTCTGTGAAAACTGTCATCGTATAATGTCAAAATGCATATACATCTCCCTGAAAGTAACCCTACCTGCGCCCACAAGGAGGATAAATAAGCAAGCTTGTCACCTGATGGAAAGCAACCAACGCCGCCCATAACCATCCGCAAGACCATAGGTATTACAGAAGCATTGATGACCTTTGAGATATTGAGATTCTAAGACACTGTCCAGATTCTCCTGAAATCACATAGATATAGATTAGGAACTAAAGTACTAAAACCAGAGAGAACTAAAGTCACCGACATAGTATTTTAAATTAGCTAACTAAAGTGGCAATGGGCTGGTAAGTAAGTGTGGTTGTAAGAGATCCGACAATCGTTGGAGCAGACGTGTGTTGGAGTGGAGACGTCGTCTCGGCACACGTAGTGTGAGACGCCTCCTGGCTAGATGGAGTGAAGATCTGCGCAGGGCGGCTGGCAGAAATTGGATACGTGGAGCCGAAGATCGGGCTGAGTGGCACTTCTTGGGGGAGGTCTATGTTCAACATTGGACTCCTGCAGGCTGTTGATTGATTCCTTTTAAATTGTTATTATTCAATTTTTTAGAATATCAAACGTCCAGAAGTTCTATACGAGGAAGTCGTCGAAGTTGATTGCAGGGTCATTCCAGCCCTAGAAGATCGCTGCCAGATCGATAAATCGAAGTTACATTGGAAGGAGGTGGTTGGTACAACGGGACAGAAGATGGTAGTTACCAAAGATATTGATGAAGAAACTGTTAAACGTGATCTGGCTGCGTTAAAAGGAAAAGGTGTAGAAAGTATCGCTGTCGTGCTCGCACATAGTTACACATATCACGATCACGAAGTGAGAATAGGAAAAATTGCTGAAGAATTAGGTAAGTATAATTGTATCAAACTATGATCGCCACACTGAAAAATATGAAGTCCTCGTTCAAAAATTAATCATTTATTTTACAAAATATCGTTCCCATAATATATTTTTTTTTATGGAATAGTAAGGCAAACGAGCAGGTGTGTTATCTGATGGAAAGCAATCAAGCGCCGCTCATAGATTTCCGCAGTGCCATAGGCAGTGTGGAAGGGTTGCCGACCTTTGAAGAAAGTGTCATTATTGGAGTGGAAACGGGAGGAGGGACGTAGAGGGAGGGGAGTGTGTTCGGCCTAAGGAACTCGGCCGCTCACCTTACGAAGCGCGGTAGGTAAGCTACCACTCAGACGCCGGTTTTCTGCGGAAGTGTGGTACTTCCCCGAGCGAGCCGGCCCATTCATGCTACAGATAAATATTATGCCATTCTTGACAAAATATTCGTCTGCAGCGTAGCTCTACCACTATTAATTTTTTTCCATACAAAATATTTTTTCCCCCCCAATTAGACATATTGTTCCATATTACATAGGTCACTATGTGACGCGGAGACATGTCAATGAACTATACTGTGCCGCTGTTTTAAAGAGGTTATTGATCCCTTTACTTTACATCATTTGTTCGGGCTGTTGAATTTAACATTGATACACTTTGAAATGGATTTTGTTGTGAAACATCTTATCGTGGGGTATGGGAGTGAAATCGTAGACCGAGACGTCGTCCCTATTCAGGCTACGCTCCCGTTCCATCGTATAGAGAGTCACTTACAAGTGGCCACGAGCATACATTAGAAACATTCCTCAATGTTTCACAACTACCTGGCGTCCTATGATACCTCTCTTTTTTATTAAATTTAAATAAAATATTTTAAAAATAAATCTTTGTTTTATCTTATAACCTTAATGTTATCTATGTATTAATTTTTAATATAAGAAAAATAACATTGCGTATATTAAATATTATATAGACTTTATACGTGTTTTACCAATAACTTGTTTTCAGGATTCAAACAAATTTCTCTCTCCCATGCCATAACTTCAATGGTCCGCATGGTGCCACGTGGTTTTACAGCATCAGCCGACGCTTACCTCACACCTCACATACGGGACTATGTTCGGGGTTTCTCTGCTGGATTTACTGATGAGCTTAAAAGCTCCAATGTGCTATTTATGCAGTCCGATGGAGGGTTGACACCGATGAATTTGTAAGTAACTTTCTAGTCTTTAATGATTTTCATGTTCCATTCACGAACTAGCTAAGCTGGATATTGCTTAAAAATTTTGAGTTATATCTGGCCTATTTTTATTTCCGGATATCTATACAAAGTTGCTTGACTATTCACTAAAACTATAACGATAATACTTAGGTAGTTTCGAAGATTGTTAACCACAAAGTAAATACAATCACTTTTTTCTTGAAACTATTTTGAATTACAAAGCTTGTTCAAAATTATTGGCCACTTATGTGTAGTTCTTCTTTTTTAAATTTTTTAAGGATGCCGGCATTTTTTCACTAACGATAATATAAGATAACGCACCCGTTCACACGGCTGCTAGATCTATCGACTATTTGTCATTTTCGGGGGAACAAATGTTACCCCATTTTCCGTACAGCCTAGACTTAGCTCCATGCGATTTCTTTTTATTTCCCATAGTAAAAAAATGCTTCGTGGGCCAAAATTAAACGCAGATGAGAAAGCAAGGGACATTATTTAAATGTTTAGAAAGCTGGTTCACCCGAATACATAAGTCAATAGAAGATGGAGGGGAAAATTTTGAAAAGCTATAAACAAAGATTTTTCATATTCATACTATTTTTCATTTCATTAACAATTTTTGGAACAGCTCACGTATGAGTAATAGAGGTATTACTTTGCGGAAATTTATTATTAACCTTTTCGGTACGGACGCATTCTACGTCGCGCCGTCCCCGCTGACCGAGCAGTCGCGGCAAGCGTCCGTACTTGCGGAACAACTGCAAGCGCCCGTCAGACGCACAATACCACGCTGTCTTACGCAGAGCGAGTGCAGTCGCTCGTAAAAAAAATGCTTAAAACATTATAACATAATGCAATAGAAAATATTTGCTCATTTCGTCAGTTTATTATTAGGCAGCGTAAAACAAGTGCAAAATACTTGCGATGGATTACCATGGAGATAACATATATATTCTGCTCATGAAGAGTCGCGAGTGACCTAAGTCATCATTCGTACATAACGAGCGTCAAATGTTGGGTGACCATAGTCACCGCTCGTACAGAGCGAGCGTCAGGCGTTGGGTGACTATAGTCACCGCTCGGACAGAGCGAGTGTCGGGCGTTGGCTGACTATAGTCACCGCTCGGGCCGAAAGGGTTAACATGGATTGTCCAAAACTTTTTACTTTTGATTGTCTAGTTTAATATACATATGAATAGCCTACAGGCATTTTTTCTGAATATGGGTGTTTATCTTCATCATTGTGTGTTTTATAATTGGGTTGGGCAATATATGTAGAGCGTTCATGTTATTTTCTGTTGTTATTTTTAAAATGCTTTTCTTTTATATTATAAATAAAAAGTTATACCAGTATTAAAAAATATCTGTATTTATTTTATATAATAATATAGTATCAATATGATTTTGTAGATTTAATGGGTCGCGAGCTATTCTCTCCGGTCCTGCAGGGGGCGTCGTGGGATATGCGATGACGTCGTACCAAAAGGAAACTGGCCTGCCAGTGATTGGTAAGCATATTCTTATAAATTATAAACATGACATAAAATCACTCGAAATATACGTATATATATCGATATGGAGGCCGCTCTATCTTCATTAATTCTTATCGGCATAGATCTTGAACACTGACCTCGATCTGCTTGAAACTATTTTTTTTATGAATGTAAGAAATCATCAATGTTTTTTTAATGAGATAGGAAGGCAAACGAGCAGGCGTGTCACCTGATGGAAAGCAATCAACGCCGCCCATAGACTTCCGCAGTGCCATCGGCAGTGCGGAAGCGTTGCCAACCTTTGAGGAAAGTGTCATTATGGGAGTGAGAAAAGAGGAAAGGGGAGTGTGTTCGGCCTCCGAAACTCGGCCGCTCACCGTACGAAGCGCGGTAGCTAAAGTACCAGTCAGACGCTGGTTTTCTGCGGGAGTGTGGTACTTCCCCGGACGAGACAAATGCTACAGACAAATATTATGCCGTATAAATATTCATGCTACAGACAAATATGCTGTTCTTGACAAAGTATCAGTCTACAGCGTGGCTTTACCACTATTAAATTCTAAAGGCTCTGCATATTACAGCACAAAATGTACAACAGGTAGACCACTTAAAACCACTAGGCATTCTCTATCAATCAACCTGCGGGCGAAACTGAGAAAATTAGTTTGGAGGTGGTGCAGCTTATACTAAAGAAAATCACTAATTGTACAAATTAAAATACATACAATACATATGACATATATACACATGCACGGGTTAGAAATGCGTGTGAACCGAGAAGGCTACATTTTGGATAAAACATGTGGAAGCTTAACTTTCTAAAAAAACTTAATTTCAAATTGTCGACCAAGATTGTACATTTTCCGCCATCTTAAAAAAGGGGTTAAATTTGGCTAGATTTAAATCGCTACGACTAATGCTCGTAGATATAGAAGATATAGTAGAGATCGTTGACCATAGCAACGGTTGTTAACCCCCCCTGAAACAAAGGAAGACGCCGGGCATAATAGCTAAAAAAACAGTATATGGGATACGTCCCACTGCCGGGCCTCCCCATTTCCTGAGGAATAGACGTTAACCAACCACGCTTGTCCAATGCAGATTTGACGGGGTTACCTAACTCGGAATAAATATCTGTAGGCCATACATATATTTTTTGCGATACGGGGATTGAACGCGTGATTATTAACTCCATGGGGGTTCAGCTGCTGAGCGAATTGGTCGTCACAACAGCTACTAAGGTATAAAATGTATGTCGTCAGGTTTCGATATGGGTGGGACTTCAACAGACGTGTCAAGGTACGCTGGTTCCTTGGAGCACGTTCATGAGGCAACCACTGCTGGGGTTACAATACAAGCACCGCAGTTAGGTGAGTACATAATAATTTCGGTTGAAATTAATTACTTAAAATATATTATTACTAGCTGACCCGGTAAACGTTATTTTGCCATATAACTTATTCCAAGGTATATGGTATAAAAAATAGTTTAGGACCTTTTCTCAGACCTACCAAATATACAAAAAAGATTCATAAAAATCGGTCAAGCAGTTTCGGAGGAGTTCGTTAACAAATACTGTGACACGAGATTATTATATGTAAGTAATATAACGAGATTATTATTATATTTAACGCAGGAGGGCTGTCATCAGTATTCATCCTGAGAATTGTGGGCGTGGCAATGGGAATCGAATTCAATGATACACTCACTGGCAATGGATTATAATTACTACAGTACATTTCACTTCACTTTTAGATATAAAGCACTTTAGACACAAATCACTTATAAAATCGAACACTTAGCGGTTCGTCGCAGACACGATGCGCTGGCGGCACCTCAATTCGAACTGTGTCGAATATGGCCGCGCCACGTCCATATATACGACGCTCCGCTAGAGAGGCGCACAAAGGCCACCCACTCTTTGTTTCCGACACAGATAACGCACGCTTTGTCGATGACCAAAATGACTCATTCTTTGTCGTTGACATAGATAAATCACTCTCGGCGCTGAAGCGCCGTCATATATATTGGATTTATTTTTGTTATGATTTCTTTGAGAAAACTTAATGTTGTGATGTAGAAATGTTTGCAGGGCCGCCTCACCCTTGTGTGCGAATTGTGAGGCGCTAAGGCACTATAGGGCCGCTGGCGGCACTTCTGAAACAATGAAAGCCAGCACCGATTATTGAAATTATTTTTTTCTGTCTGTGCTTTAAGTTTACATTATTTGAACTGACACAATGTTCACGTCTCGAATTATAATTTACATTGTTATGAGCTCTGCCTTTAAATCATCTTTAAATAAAGAATGGTGGTTGTCGCTATGTTGCTTATGATCGGGTGGAAGGTGCGTTCGGGTGAAATCATTTTGTCTTCCTTGTAAATTAATTACATGAAAAAGTTGGTAGAAAAGCGAATAGTGCTTTTGCTAGGAAAAATTGGTTTACATCAACAGTCCAACATGAAATCGAACGTAGGAACTTAGATTGTAAGCGCTTCGCTTACCAATTGAGCTGTTGCTTGCAGATATCAACACGGTGGCAGCCGGTGGAGGGTCGATGCTGTTCTTCCGATCGGGGCTTCTGGTTGCTGGTCCAGAGTCTGCAGGGGCTCAACCTGGGCCTGCTTGCTATAGAAAAGGAGGCCCTTTAACTGTCACCGACGCGAATCTTCTCTTAGGTTAGTATTATAAATAAGATCTCTCCTAAAGAAATTTTTTTATGTATTAGAGAGGCACACGAACAAGCGTATCACCTTATAGTAAGCAATTAACGCCGTTCATAGACATCCGCAACACCAGAGATATCACCGATGCGTTGTCAGCCTTTAAGATATGTAATCTTGAAGATGGAAGGCTTGATTTTTGAAGGTTTGAATGTCGTATCATCATACGAATCCAAAGACTGTTCTATGCTGAAAATCAAAGAGAAATTAGAAACTTGTTGTGATCGCAGGTCGTTTACTGCCGGAATACTTTCCGAAGATTTTCGGGCCGAACGAAAATGAACCTTTGGACAAAGAGGCAACGGTGAAAGCGTTCAAGAAGATAACAGAAGACATCAACACCTTTCTGAAACACGGCGGCGGGAAAGAGGTAATAAATACCATAACTACATACATATCATCACGCCTGTTTCCTGTAGGGGTAGGCAGAGATCACAGACCTCCATCTGCTACGATCTCGGCACACCTTCTTTGCTTGCTCGACACTCATCATTCTCTTTATGCAAGCTCGCCGGCTAAGGTTACACTTGACCTGTCTTTTCTTAAAAACTTCGGCCATTTGGCAAATAAAGTATGTATATAAATGACACCACTTACCTATGTATATAATTCATCATATTATTAATGAATATCGGAAAGATTGATTAAATACATCTAGCTCTAGATTGATAGACAAACAAACACACACTCAGGCTAGCAGGCAAAGAGAGAGAGAAACAGAAACCCATATAGAAGTTACTTAATGATTATATCTCATATGAGACAATCTGATTAAAGTGAAAGGCTCCCCATAGCCTTCTACTTTAACCAGACTGCCGCATATATAATATCTAGTCGAAAGGAAGTGGCTTACAACTATCGGGGTGATATAGGGGTAATCCCTTCTTTTGGTAGCAGAGGCTGAATCACTTAATTTGTCTAGAAACTATGTATTTATTTACCTAAGTAGTAAAAGTGAAACTGTATCCTGTAAACTAATTTTTTTGGTTGTAATTCTACATGTTATTAATGGAGTCAGGCGTTAGTTTGCGGAAATCCATCACTATGTGGACAGTCAAAAGTTTTACTTAGCTAAGATCCGCGACCAGCAAAACAATAACAGAAAACTAGTAATGTGTGTTTTTTCTGCTGGATGAAGTGGATTTATTTGTTGACTCTACGGAAGACAACTGAAAAGTCTTCTCGACAACCGAAAACTTTTCGGTTGTCTTCTGTAGAGTCTCCTATACCTGAAGATGCCTCGTTGTTGGGGCGAAACACGTGTCGTTTACAAGATGGAAAAGTGGTAGTGTGTGTTTGGTGTTGTGTATAGTGGTTGGTGGGTGGAGAATTGATAGCCTATTTTCGGTAAGTTTTTGGTTTAAGTTCCAAATAAATCCACTTCATCCAACAGAAAAAACACACATTACTAGTTTTCTGTTATTGCTTTGCTTGTCGCGGATCTTAGCTAAGTAAAACTTTTGACTGTCCACATTCTACATATTATTATTATTACTAATAAAATTGTGGTTATAGTTATAGTTATAGTTATATTTTAATTATTTTCATAAATTGTTGTAGATGACTATGGAACAAGTTGCCATGGGTTTCATAGATGTTGCCAATGAAACCATGTGTCGGCCTATTAGGTAAGCTTGTTTACTTTTAGTTAATAATGAGTGCGATTGGAATACCGACTAAAATTTACTAAGTTGTTGTTGTTGTATGACTCCTATACGGTTTGACAGAGTAAAAAAAATATCACGCACATATACACCACTATTTTCTAATTATTAGAAAAACTGTCATGCATGCATGTCGTAATGCATTTTAAAATTTATTCTTGTCACTTATTCCAATTTCACATCGCGTCCATATCTCGAAATATGATCATAACACGTGCATTCGTAGAATGCTATTGATATGGTTGTTTTAAGCCTGTATGTTTTTAACTTAAAAAGATTTTTTGTTGACATGTTAAAAAAGTATGTACATATATGAAGAGGTATCACTAGCAAATAAGTAATGGATCGAGATGGTATTGCGTGGATGGGGGTTGGGTACGTGCATACGTTAGACTGTTGAGCATCTGTTAGACGTTGATTTTTTACGTACATATTTTTAAAGATGTCAACGAATAAAAAATATATCGGGAAAAATTTGATCAATGGAGTCAAGCGTTACTTTGCGGAAATCCATCACTATGTGGACAGTCAAAAGTTATACTTAGCTAAGATCCGCCACAAACAAACAATAACAGAAAATTAATAATGTGTGTTTTCCTGCTGGATGAAGTGGATTTATTTGTAATTTAAACCAAAAACTTACTGAAAAAAGCCAGCAACTATCCACCCACCAACCATTTTGGATGTTCGGATAAAGCGGATTTCGGATAAACGGGAGTTTACAATAGTCTTAATACGTGCAACGAGGGACTCAACTGAAGCGAAGTTGTATTGGTACAGAGCGTTGACTACGGCCCGTGGTTACGATGCGGCTGCGCACGCTTTGGCGTGTTTCGGAGGCGCGGGGGGACAACATGCATGCGCCGTGGCGAAGCAGCTCGGCATCTCCACTGTGCTGTTGCACAAGTACGCTGGTCAGTGGTGCCTTTTTTATGGGATAGGAAGGCAAACGAGCAGGCAGGCGTGTCAGCTGATGGAAAACAATCAACGCCGCCCATAGACATCCGCAGCGCGGAAGCGTTGCCGAACTTTAAGGAAAGTGTCATTATGGGAGTGGGACGGGGAAGGTGTTGGGCGTTCGTAACTCAGCCGCTCATCGTACGAAGCGCGGTAGCTAAGTAACGAACCCAGACGCCGGTTTTCTGCGGGAGTGTAGTACTTTACCGGGCGAGCCGGCCCATTCATACTACAGACAAACAGACACATATTATGCCATTATTTGTCTGCAGCGTGGCTCTACCACAATTACCTTTGCGGGGACTGATTGGAGACGAGACTGGCTCAACCTTTTGCGTTTTGATTCTTTCTTAGCCGATTTCGGCCACAGCAACTGCACACTGTACTACTTATAAGATCTCAAATGACTGGTATAGCCTATTTTAGCTGTGACGGCACGGGCGGGCACACGTACAACATGTGAGGACTCCATTACTATTGTAAGAAATATTTAAAGACGGTTTATTTTTAATGTGTTCGCGGTTGGAGTCAAGATGTCCCCTCCGTTGCTCTCCAAATTTATAGAAAGCATCATGAACCGATCGCCTCCACTCCGAACGGTTTGACTCTTGTGCCTCCCAGGTTTCAGGCTGTATTCCGCATCCTTTCATGTGCTGAAGCACATCTTTGTATCTTAAATACGCATATCTTTGCGCTTTATGAAAGAGGTTATCGAGCAAGGATGGACCAACTGTAGGCAAATATGTATATGTTACTATGTGTAACAGCGCCATCTTTTTTTTTTTTTTTTTTTTTTTATCCCAGGGGAAATCCTTTATGGATACACTTCAGCCTGGGGGAGGCTGGAGAGTTATGTCGGACTCGTTTTACCGACTAAAACCCCTTGGGTGTTTCTACGCGTCACTTCTATCGAGGTCACGGGGACGCTTGGCTCAGATCCGCAATCCCGACAGTGCAGCCTTTATGACCCCGTCTTCATTTGGGAGGCTTTAGGTTCTCCTCCCCCTTCGCTAAAAACGCCCCGAAACACTAAGGGCGTTCTTCAGCTCAGGACCTTAGTGAGTAACAGACCCCCCGATCCGTTACTGCAAGTCCTGGTCAGGGTGGCATTAGGGCCGCATAAGCCAAACGCCGCCGACCGTGTCTTCTGCGACGGATCGGAAGCGAGTTCGGGGCTTGTTCTCGCCTTCGCTCCGCCGCTTCTTTCTGTGACATCACTGTGCCGCAGAAAGTCTCAACCGCCCGCCAGGCCTCCTCGCTGCCAATCATGGCTTTGATGAGGGCTGGCAGTGTCAGGTCCCGCCCAATTATCGCGGACAAGGCAGCGCGTGGTTCCGCCCATGCTGGGCAATCCACGCGTGTGTGCTGTGCCGTATCCGCGATATCTACGTCACAGTGATGACACGTTGGCGTTAGCTCTCGACCCACCACTCGGCACAGGTACTCACCGAAGCATCCATGCCCAGTCAGTATCTGCGCAAGATGGAAGGTGATTGTGCCGTGCCTTCGGTCTACCCATTGCCTTAAGATAGGCCGAATAGCCTCTACTAATGCCTGACTTGGCCCAGGTGCCTCCAGTCGAATCGTCCATTTCCAGAAGAGATCATCACGTGCCTCGACCCTCCATTGCATGATCTCCCATCATCATCAACAGCGCCATCTATTTCTACTTTACATTATAAAAAAAAATATATTTTTAATTTTCCTACTTCAATAAAATTAAAGAACAATTAAAGTATAAAATATTTTATTTATTTTTAAACTCAAAGTCAATTTTTGAAGTCTTACTCATAAAGATGACAGTATTTGTTTCAGGGTGAAAATTTCTTATTTTTTAATTTTGTTTCTCGTGTATGTTCTCTTTCTATATGTGTATATGTGTATTTAAATTTATATGATTAGATTTTAATATTTTTTTAGTACAAGCTATACCACCTCTAAACCAGTTTTCTCTGTTTGCAGCAGGTTGACTGGTAGAATATGCCCACTGGCATAAAGTCTGCCTATTGTACATTTTCTGCAAAAAAGTTTAAATAAATATATAAAAATAATGTTTTGTTAAAAAAACATACATAGACAGACATTTCTTAATTATATAATATTATAATTATGTTTTATAATATGTGCAGGCATTCTGTCAGCATATGGCATGGCTTTGGCCAACGTGGTACACGAAGCCCAACACCCTTGTGCTGCGGTATACAATCCCCAGAATTTCCAGGAGTTGGACGAACGCCTGGACGTGCTTGCCGCTGTCTGTAGGGACAAACTGCGTTCTCAGGTTGGTGTGAACTTTTTTAGGGAGGCAAACGAGCAAGCGTATCACCCGATGGAAAATGGAATCAACACCGCCTATAGACATCTACAACACCAGAGGCATCACAGACGCGTTGTCGGCCTTAAAAGAGCCTTATAGAACTGAAGTTTGCCGGCCTTTAAAGAGACTTATAGAGCTGAAGTTTGCCGGCCTTTAAAGAGACTTATAGAGCTAAAGTTTGCCAGCTTTTAAAGAGCCTTATAGAGCTGAAGTTTGCCGGCCTTTAAAGAGACTTATAGAGCTGAAGTTTGCCGGCTTTTAAAGAGCCTTATAGAGCTGAAGTTTGCCGGCTTTTAAAGAGACTTATAGAGCTGAAGTTTGCCGGTTTTTAAAGAGACTTAAAGAGCTGAAGTTTGCCGGCTTTTAAAGAGCCTTATAGAGCTGAAGTTTGCCGGCTTTTAAAGAGACTTATAGAGCTGAAGTTTTCCGGCTTTTAGAGAGCCTTATAGAGCTGAAGTTTGCCGGCCTTTAAAGAGACTTATAGAGCTGAAGTTTGCCGGCTTTTAAAGAGACTTATAGAGCTGAAGTTTGCCGGCTTTAAAAGAGCCTTATAGAGCTGAAGTTTGCCGGCTTTTAAAGAGACTTATAGAGCTGAAGTTTGCCGGCTTTTAAAGAGACTTATAGAGCTGAAGTTTGCCGGCTTTTAAAGAGACTTATAGAGCTGAAGTTTGCCGGCTTTTAAAGAGACTTATAGAGCTGAAGTTTGCCGGCTTTTAAATAGCCTTATAGAGCTGAAGTTTGCCGGCTTTTAGAGAGCCTTATAGAGCTGAAGTTTGCCGGCCTTTAAAGAGGCTTATAGAGCTGAAGTTTGCCGGCTTTTAAAGAGCCTTATAGAGCTGAAGTTTGCCGGCTTTTAAAGAGACTTATAGAGCTGAAGTTTGCCAACTTTTAAAGAGCCTTATAATGCTGAAGTTTGCCGGCTTTTAAAGAGCCTTATAGAGCTGAAGTTTGCCGGCTTTTAAAAATACTTATAGAACTGAAGTTTGCCGGCTTTTAAATAGAATTGGTAATATTTTAAAGGTTTTGTTGACATTAAAGTTTTAGCTGTTTAGATTTATAAATATGACGTCACAAACATCACACGTCCCTCCTGAGATGTCACACTTTGTTGTCCTCTCCCCTTAATGTATGACATAATTTATGGATGGCCCCTAATCTATGACGGTTATAAAATTATTTAACGAGAACCTTTTAGAACTGATACCTTAGACCATCATAGCCAAATTACTTTACAAAATCCTATCTCTAGTTATTTTCCTATTGATACAAAATACTTACCAAGTTAAAAACTTTGCAGTTGGTGGAGAGTTTCGACCCCTTTGGGAACTCCCGTTTTAGCGAATTAAATAATAAAATTACACCATCTTACATCCCAGCATGAGGATAACCATTAACATATGTTTTTTAAAACTGTTTGTATCTTCCAGGGTTTCGAAGACACTCAGATAATTCTAGAGCCGTATCTGCACCTGAGATACGCAGGCACCGACTGTGCGTTGATGGTAGCGCCCATCATGGACAACCGTTCACCCACTGCTTGTCGACATGGCGACTTCTACACGGCTTTTGTTAACAGGTACGAATGTTTCAAATAATTTTATATTTAATTAGAATTTAATTTTTAAAATGGTCTGTGTTTGAGAGCCCTAATGATACAGTGAAATATGATGAAGTCAAGGGCGGTGATTGGTCGAAACATGAACAAATGGTGTACAGGATATTTATTCCGCGACAACTTTATTGTTTACTGAAACGTAATTCATGCAATAAGTGTTGTGCAAAATACATTACAACAACGTTGTAAGCCACCCAATCCTAGTTACCTCAGTAGCAGGGCTGCCGATTGTCGCGAGTTCGATTCCGCAAAGGGATAAATATATCTCGGCGTAATAGAATTATTATCATTATAATTATTATATACATTAAACAAAACTAATTTTATATGTATTTTTGCGCCATCTGTTGACAGATTATATAAGGATAATGTTGGTTTATATGAAATAATTATAATAATTGTAATTGGTCTAAAATAAATTATTTAGAATTATCTAAAATTCATATAAATATGTAATTTGAGTATTGACCTGTATTTTAAGAATTTTTTTGCAGTAATTTCATGTTTGTTAAAAAATATATTATTGCTATGCTGAAGAAAATATATTTTTAGATTCTTTGTTCATTCTTTATTGTCTTTGCTTGCCTTCTCGATTTATTTAGTGTATAAAGGCCGAAAGTCATTCCAATTCGAAGCGTCGTCGGCCCCCCAAATATACATATATATTATGTATACATACAATAGTATAGCTTGCTTACTAGGTATTTATTGCGCCTGGGCGCTCCGCCAATCCGCCTTGGACAAGCGTTGTGATTTCATGTTTATTTCTTCAGAAATTGGGAAGGCCTCATGCCTAGCGTTGGGTCATATGTACTGCAACGTGCCTGCTGTACTGCTTACGGCGACACCCGGGATCTTTTGGGAGTTTCTTTAAATAAAATTTTGCAATTAATTTATTCTTGCGATTCATTGTACATTTATATATTAATTATACTTTAATCACACTATCAATTTACATTATATATATTTATATATATATATATATATATATATATATATATATATATATATATATATATATATATATATATATATATGTGTCTATCCAAAAGACGTCAGTCGAACTAATGTAATGTATTTTGTTTTATAACAATTTATTTTTCAATTTGAATATTACGAATGTAAAAAGAAGTAGCGTAATATAAAAGGTTTTAATGCATTAGTGATACATTTATGAATGTATCACTACAGTACATACATACAAGAGTAAAAAACACTCTTAATAAACTTATGCCGTTCAATGTTTCATGTTTACAGATACAAGAACGAATTCGGCTTTACGCTATCGCAGCGTGACATCATAGTGGACGACGTACGCGTTCGCGGTGTCGGTGTCAGCACGGTGTCGGAGGAAGTTGCGCCGCCTAGCGGGAAAGGGGTTACACCTGTCATCGAAAAGGTAGGTATGCTTTGTGAAGGTCGATACCACGGTCTAATACACAGGTCTTGCAACGAAGCCCAGTTTCAGTGGTGATCAGTGGCGGCTGAGTAGGTTGAAGCCTAGGGCGGCAGATTTTAGGGGCGGTTATTTCATTTGTCTTTAACCTTCCTATACCCGCGCGTTTGTCTGAGAGACCGACAGAATGATTTTTCGATTTTAAATAAAGAACGAATAATGTTAGTTTAATGAACTTGGTCACACGTCACGTCAATTTCAAGGTCGTATCAAATTAGGCAAGTACTAGAAAGTTCATTAAACTAGCATTATTCGTTCTTTATTTAAAATCGAAAAATCATTCTGTCGGTCTCTCAGACAAACGCGCGGGTATAGGAAGGTTAAAGTAATAAGGTATTGAAAAACTTTCATAATAACGTAATTAAATATTTTCCGTCATGCTACATAAAACTATTATATAACTATAATAGGGATAAAAAATAAATAAACACATGGAAAGAAGAAAAAAACTATTAATAATTAATCATGTTTGAGAGGAGAATATTTACAATTATATTTTGAAATTTAGCAGGAGTCGTAGAAAATCAGCCACGTGACAAAGAGGTGAATGCGTATCTGCATTCGAACGGCAAGGGCCTGCGGGAAATGAGTGGCGTGCGCGCACATTTCGCCTGTGTGCTACTTTAGGAACGTTAAAATGCGAATTCGCAACTAAATGTGGGCTGTCAAATTTATTATTGCATATTCCATGTAGACCTATGCATTGTAGAAGCATACGAGTCGACTTAAAATTTTAATTATGGTATAATAATATTTAACATTGCTAGTCTATTTTTTTTAAAAAAAAGATAGGGCTTAGGGAAAATGCTATCAGCTTGTGGCGTCTGTACACACCACATTGTTTTTAGTGTGGCAACATTGTACACCCAGTGCCTCGTCCACTTCTCCGTCCGCTCGAATAGCGACGACACGCATCATATTTGTTCCGCGCAATTTTAATATAACTATTGTTTACAATTTATATCACTGTTTTATACAATTTAAGTAATACTGTGTACAAGTAATAAATAGAAAGTTTGCAAGTGAATCTGGATTTATTTTAACTTCAACTCGAAGCCTCAATACGTCTTCAAGCTGATGCTGATGTTGTGTGAGAATTTTGCATTTCCGCAGTCTGGGCGGCCCATTTGTTCTCTCATGCCAGACTATTAAATACTGTCATTGTTAAGTCGCTACATCGCTATTTATTCTTTACAGACCGTTAAAGTATACTTTGAAGGCGGCCACCAAGATACAAATATCTACATGCTGGAGAAACTGATGCCTGATCAAATCATACAGGGCCCCGCCATCATTATGGACAGTCTTTCCACCATATTAGTTGAACCAGGTATTACTTATTCTCTTTTTAGGGGCCGTCCATAAATTATGTCACATATGTGTGAAATGTGAATTTCATGAATTAGGAGCCTTTGAAGTCTTTATCGTACGTGGAGGCTTCAACTTTATGTGTGTAGGATGTGGAATTGAACGCAGAGAAGTGTGAATTAGAAACTTTATTAGCATAAAATAGAGGCGTGAAAGAGATCATATGTTGTTTATAAGGTTTAATGCTGATAGGTTGATAAAATACAAAAGAATATGGCGGATTATGATAAACGATGTATACATGTATGAAGTAGAATAAAATTTAAGTGTAATACAAGAAGAAAGCCTTTGATTTCCGAAGACGTCCCTCATTCCCACACATATGGTGATACAAAGGTTAGGACTCATCATTTGCTTGTGTCACGCTTTGATGAACCCCTACCTCTCCCTTAACTTGTGACGTAATTTATCGATGGCCCCTTATCGTTATAAAACCACGGTATTAAATTGAATTCGCGCTATATCTGTTTGTAGTACATAATAAAAGTGCGGTTGTACTTTTTGAATTTTTTGTCAAAAATCTAAATTCATATGTATATGTTATATAGTTGCGTGTGCATTAGTCATGCAGAAGTTGGTCTTTCATGGTGAAGCTTATGAAAAACTCACTTTTGAGTATTGGGTTTTTTATAACACTTCATTTAGTGAGCGAGAATTAAGTTCTCTTTTTTCTCTTGTCTATGATCTCAACTTTATGATTCAGATATCTAAACGTAATCCCTTGTCTTATTACTTCCCCACTACCTTCTTAATTCTTTCTGTTCCTTTAATCCAACGAAACGTGGATCGTAACAAAGGACATTACATAGCGGCTTCATTAACCGATGTGTCGACAAATTCTCGGAATCTTCTGGCCCGAGAAAATATCCAACGAATGCCTACTGAATCTTTGTCACGAACCACCGATTGGACTTCAAATCTTGCGGCGCAAGTGGACTTGTATAGGTCATACTCTCCGTAGGATCCCCGATCACATTCCCAGACAGGCGCTGAATTGGACTCCTCAAGGGAAAAAAAGTGAGGCCGACCCAAACACACCTGCAAGCGCTCCGTAGCGGCCGAGATGAAATCCATCGGGTCGACGTGGCCTGAAGTGAAGCGCGTCGCTCAAAACCGATCGCAATGGAGAAACACTGTGGACGCCCTTTGTTCCACCTCGAGGACATAGGACCATAAAGAAGAAGAAAGAAGAATCTAACATTGTTCTTATAGGCAGAAAACGCAGTTGTAGTGTCTGATGTATTGCAAAGGTCTATCGGCTGCGGTAATTACTTGCCATCAAAATAATCAAATTGTTTGTTTCCCTGCCTCTAGCATATCATGCGCTGATGGAAAAGCATGAGAAGGAAGGAAGGAACTACCAGTTCTAGAGTAATAAAATCACCATAAAATGTTCTTTCAGGGTGTCGCGCAGAAATCACAAAGTACGGAGACATTCGCATCACAGTGGGTTCAGGGCAAACTAAACGTGTCACCGCTGATCTAGACTCTGTGCAGTTGAGCATTTTCTCCCATCGATTTATGTCTATCGCTGAGCAAATGGGCAGGTAAGAGAAGAAGAATTAGCTACCTTCAGCCGATATTTCCGAACCGACATTGTACCTTCAAAAATTGCTGTCCTTTGAAAAATATGCAAGGCTTGTCTTGCAATCTTTCAAAGGTCGGCAATGCTTATGTAATGTCTATAGTGATCAGATATCTATGGACGGCGTTGATTACTTTCCATCAAGCAACAGGCTTGTTCGTTTTGCCTTCATATCTTATTTAAAAAGATATATAAAATCAAAGTTACAATTACACTCTGTCGGGATACTAGTTTTTTTTATGGGATAGGAAGGCAAACGAGCAGTTGTGTCACCTGATGGAAAGCAATTAACGCCGTCTATAGACTTCCGAGACGCGGTCTCCACTCTAGCAGACTTCTACTCCAACGGTTGTCGGTGCTCCAACAAACGTATCCAGCCCATTGCCACTTCAGTTTGCTAACTTGAAGAGCTATGTCGGTGCCGGTGTCTCTAAATTACCCCTCGCTCCCATCCCCACCCCCTCCCCCTTCCACTCCCATAATGACACTTTCCTTAAATTCGGCAACGCTTTCGCACTGCTTATGGCGCTGCGGATGTCTATGGGCGGCGTTGATTGCTTTCCATCAGGTGACACGCCTAATCGTTTGCCTTCCTATCACATAAAAAAATGGATCTGCGCAAGGCGGCTGGCAGAGAGGGCTAGGTGGCGCGCCTTGGATGAGGCCTATGTCCAACAGTGGACTGCCGTGGGTTGAAATTGATATTGATTAAGTAATATAAGTGGTGATGTTAAAACAAACAAACTCTCAGGGTCCTTCAACGCACGTCGATCTCTGTAAATATAAAGGAGCGTCTAGACTTCTCGTGCGCGCTGTTCGGACCGGACGGAGGGCTTGTATCCAATGCGCCGCACATCCCCGTCCACTTGGGTGCGATGCAGGAGACTGTGCAATACCAGGTCAGTGCCAAGTTATCTGATTTTTGAGAATCAACAATAATTTATTTATTCGGCACAAAAACAAGTTACAATCTTGAAAGAGTAATATATAATACTAGCTTTTGGCCGCGGCTTCGCTCGTGTGTAATTTGGTCTGCCACATTAAGTTTTGTGACAGATCATTTTAAATAAATATATTTTTTACTTAATTTGTGGTTCACAATTTTGGTCATAGTGGCTTCCACATATGCTGTCGCGGACTTTTATTTAGAACTATTCAAGACAAACAATCCTACGGTACATCACCTTTGTGTAACTCCAATGGTTTAGGCAACGTACGCCAAGATAGCTCTCAGAGGCTAGATTTTTTCCCGACTTGATTGACATGTATATTACGACGAAAATTACATAAAATAATTACAAATTACGGAATAACCTATATGTTATTCCGACGTATAACCTGTATTACAGTAAAGTTTCATCCAAATCCGTCCAGTAGTTTTTTCGTGAAAGAGTAACAAACACATCCATACTCACAAACTTTCGCATTTATAATATTAGTATAATATATACTTAATAACGCCCGGACTATAATTGTTAAGATTTGCGTACAGCATTATAACAGTGTATAACATAAAAGTGCTACATATTCATACTTGTATTACAATGAAATATAATAAAATTAAACACATAAAATAAAAAATAAAAGACAAGGATAACAATAATCTCACATGTGATCTATCGGCCGCTGAACATTTGCCTGAGAATGTTTTTTATATTGTGGTCAATATATTATTGTACAGGTGACAAATGCGTACCATGGAATTATAATGCGATATATTATAATATTTGGATAAGATTTGATAGTATCAAATCTTATTTCTCTCACATTATATGGGGATTGCGTGATCTGATGTAGGTGTTACAAGTTAAAAGAGAGAGCAGTTTTGGAGAGTTAATATACGAGTGAGATAATGCATTATTTTATACAAGTTAATCAAAACATGGCAATCACGACGCGATTTTAATGACTGCATATGATATTTTCGTAATCAATAATTAACCAGAAAATTATTAGATAAGCACTCACAAACGAATTCATTGAATAATTTTTATGCACGTTGCAAATTCAGGTGACAACGGAGAAAATAATTCATTATCAAATAGGATCATCACATTATATCAATTGATATAGCATAGACAACATTAAATGTTTACGTTGATAAAGCATACACAGCATCAAATGTTTAGTTTGATAGAGCATACACAACATCCAATGTTTAGGTTGATAGACTATACATAACATTAAATGTTTTGGTTGATAAAGCATACACAACATCAAATGTTTAGTTTGATAGAGCATACACAACATCCAATGTTTAGGTTGATAGACTATGCATAACATTAAATGTTTTGGTTCATAAAGCATACACAACATCCAATATTTAGGTTGATAGAACATACATACACAACAACATACACACACAACAACATACATACACAACAACATACATACACAACACAAATGTTCAGGTTGATAGAGCAAACACAACATTAAATGTTCAGATTGATAGAGCATACACAACATTAAATGTTCAGGTTGATAGAGCATACATAACATTAAATGTTTTGGTGGATAAAGCATACACAACATCTAACGTTTAGATTGATAGAGCATACACAACATCAAATCTTTAGGTTAATAGACCATTAACAACATGAAGCGTATATGATATAAATATAAAAGTAATTTATCTGTAGTAATGTCTCATATCTTTATTAAATGAAACATTGTCATCAAATGTATTTAATATAATTATAATATTTTATTAAATATTACCTCTACAGATGAAAGTTAGAGGTGATAGTTTGAAGCGAGGAGATGTGTTGCTAGCAAATCATCCCAAAGCGGGTGGATCGCATCTCCCTGATCTAACTGTTATAACGCCTGTTTTTTATGAGTAAGTTACATTTATTTTATAAGTGCTTATTGTTAATAATGAAAAGAGTTAAGTCTTTTTTCTACATCTTATATATCTATATACGTTCCACTGCTGTGCATGTATTTTTATAAAAATGGACGTTAAACCCACTAAGCTTTTTTAAGACGTCTTAGCAGAGCATTTCAATTTACGCTGCGGATGTTAGTAGGAGAAGACCAATGAGAAATTTTTAAGACGTAATTTTTTTATAAAATTCTATTTTTTTTATTTCATTTGCGGGCCGCGACACCACGTCTAACGCATGTTTGTGGCCCCTATGAAAAAAGTTGAGTACCACTGTCTTAAATATCCTTTAAGACAGTGGTACTCAAGTTTTTTTTTCAAATTTGTTATTTTTCAGCACCAAACCTCGTCCTATTTTCTTCGTAGCGTCTCGTGGTCACCATGCAGATATAGGCGGTCTCACGCCGGGTTCTATGCCCCCGCATTCAACGAACTTAGCACAAGAGGGCGCTGCTTTCAAATCCTTCCTTCTCGTTGACGGTGGAAGCTTTAATGAGGACAAATTGATAGAGGGTGAGTTCAGAGATTTATTAGCTTTAGTTATTAGAAGTTATATTGTATTTAAATAGTAGTTTTTTTAGTTTGACAAAAGGATGAATTAATGTTAGCTGGTTTTTTCGGGTACGTACATACTTATCATCACTGTTTCCCTTAGGGGTAGACAGAGATCATATATGTCCATCTGCTACGATCTCGGCATACTTTCCTTACTTCCTACATACTTATCACCGTCTTCATGTAAGCCGGCTGGTTAGGGGTACTCTTGACCTGGACTCTTCTAAACACCTCGGCAATTTGGTCAAGGTATGTTTCCTTTGGTCGAGGAAGACCCTTCCATCTACATCCGCAACATAAATTTCATTCACCAGTCGTCTTTCATCCATCCTCTCTATGTGCCCAAACTAATCCAAACGAAGGGAAAGTTTGTTGTGTAAAAATGTATTTATTTACTGTCCTTTTAGAATTGATGGCTCCGGGGAAAGAACCTGGCTGTTCTGGAACGAGAAATTTGGCTGATAACCTGTCCGACCTGAAGGCTCAAGTGGCTGCCAACCAAAGGGTAAGTTACAATGAATTTGGCGTGATCTGCACCTTACTGTGCTCGGTGGTCGGACATATATAAAAGAAAACATTACTTTAATCGTTCGCTAATCTGAAAAAAACAGTAACGTTTCATAAACTGAGTTTTTGACTCCAAAGACGCAATTCGATTCCTCTTCCCTATTATCTCGTGCTTCCCTATATATATGTTTCTCCTTTTTTCATTATTTTTCTTTCTAATTATTTAAATCCAGGTTTGTCAATGATATTAAATTAAATCCAGGTTTGTAACGACTTGCCGTAAAGAAAAGTTTTATCCCCAACCATCTGGATAAGTAGCGATCTACTACGGTGCGCTTCTCTCGAAATTTTTTCTCACGCACAACCACTCTGTGGAATCAACTACCATTGACGGTCTTTCCGAATCGATACCATATTGGCACTTTCAAAAAACAAGCCTACACATACCTAAAAGGCTGACAACGCACCCGTGACTCCTGCGCTATGGTGGTTGTCTATGGCCGGCATTTCTATCAGGCGGCACGCTGACTAGTTTGCCCTCCTATCCCATAAAAAAAGTAATATGTACTTTTGTTTAAGGGTATCCAATTGGTGTCGGAGTTGATAGACCACTATGGTCTCGAAGTAGTTCAAGCTTACATGGCGCACATACAGAAGAACGCGGAACTTGCCGTGAGAGACATGTTGAAGGTAATGTGAAAAATATTATTGGATTCTAATTCATATTTATTTATTGTCTGAAAGGAAACAGGTGTATCATCATCATCTGCAAGGCATTACAGCCGCGGGTGGGCCTTAGCCTGGTCCAGGAAATTTTTCCAGTCGGATTTTCGTTTAGCTTTTTCCCTCTAGCCTCTCACACCGATTGCCTTTAAGTCGTCCTCGACTCCATCTGAACTTAGGCCTTCAGCGGCTTCTACGACCGGTTTTTTGGTTTGCCGTCGAGTAGGCATTTGGGTACTCTAGCCTCGTCCATCCGTACCACGTTGGGCTGGGCCCAACGAAGGCGTCCAATCTTAATGGTTTTGATGACGTTCGGCTTATTGTAAGGCTCATATAGCTCGTGGTTTTAAAGTGTACCCCATCGTTCATTTTCCAATATAGAACCAAAAATACGCCTTAAGGTGTTGTACCGGGGTATCCCAAAGTAGATGATTGTCTCTATCTGGAGACCTAGAGATTTTTTATAGCAGTTTCATATGGGGTATATGCGTTAGTAAGAACCGCAAGGCCGAAGGCGTCGTAGATGCAATCGGCCTTTGATTTTTTTATATATTCACGCCTATCCCCCCAGGGGTTGACAGAGACCACACAGCTCCATCCGCTACTATTCATCGCAGCGAAACGGCTCTCCATTAGTCACTTTTCGCCCTTGTGGGAATCAGGACGTGACGGGTGGCGAACCACGTCGCCGTCATTTTCAACAAATTAGGTATATTAAATTCTTCTTAGTGAATCCCACGAGATTCGTCTTAGTGAATCCCACGAGCCTTTGAGTTGTGGGTTAACTATTTGTATATCCCAATACTAGTCATGTTTAATTATAATTTGATCTTACTCCTAGTTTAAATGGTTAACATAATTCTAGCAATATCAAAACATTTGCTAAAATATTATATATATTTTAAACAATATTTTAATACCTTCTTTTTTATGTCAGGAAATCGCCAAAAACGCCATCAGTAAAACTGGTTCACCTGTATTAAAAGCCATGGAATATATGGACAACGGTACACCCATAGTCCTCACTGTCACTCTGGACAAGGAGGAAGGTAGTGCACTGTGTGACTTTAGGTTAGTGCGTTTCTATCGTATTACATACATACATATCGTAACGCATATTTACCGTAAGGGTAAGCAGAGACCACAAACCTCCATCTGCTACGATCTCGGCACACTTTCCTTGCTTCCTCCACACTTATCGCTCTCCTCATGCAAGCTCGCTGGTTAAGTGTACTCTTGTCTTGGTCTTTTCTAAAAACTTCGGCAATTTGGTCAAGGTATGTTTTCCTTGGTCTTTCATCCATATAATCATTTCTGTGTTTCATTCATCCTCTCTATGTGCCCAAAACATCTGACCATCCCTTTCCCAACTTTTGTCACGACACCTTCTTTGAAATTGCAATTCAAAGTGCCGAAGTTCTTGAGAAAAGCCATGTCAAAAGTACCCCCTGTCCGGCGAGCTTGTATGACGAGAGTGATGAGTTTTTTTTATGGGATATAGGAAGGCAAACGAGCAGGCGTATCACGTGATGGAAAGCAATCAACGCCGCCCATAGACATCCGCAGCGCCAAAGGCAGTGTGGAAGCGTCGCCGATCTTTAAAGAAAGTGTCATTATGGGAGTGGGAATGGGAGGGAGTAAAGGGGGGAAGGGTGTTGGGCCTCCGGAACTCCGCCGCTCACCGTACGAATCGCGGTAGCTAAGCTACCACTCAGACACCATTCTTGAAAAAGTATACGTCTGCAGCGTGGCTCTTCCACTATGGTGTGAATGAAGCAAAGCAAGTGTGCCGAGATCGTAGCAAATGAAGATCTGTGGTCTCTGCCTACCCCTACGGGAAACAGGAGTGATAATATGTATTTATGTAAATAAATATTGTTTTGTTTTAGCGGCACAGGTGTAGAAGTTTGGGGCAACCTGAATTCTCCCAGAGCTATCACTCTGTCAGCGCTTATTTATTGTTTGCGTTGTATGGTCGGTCATGATGTTCCACTTAATCAGGTATGGAAAAAAATATTCTATTTATTATTAATTTATTTATTTAAAATGCTGCATACGCTAGCACTTATAAATAATTAAAAAACTTATGGAACCAACTAAAGATTTACATTGTTATTAAATTAAGTTTAATTAAAAAGATATATAGATTCGTTGGCTATGTCGCTCTCTTATATAAGAGAGCGATGTGGAGTAAGAGATAAAAGTTGAGAAAGGGATGCTTACATGGTTTGGGCACATAGAGAGGATGGATAAAAGGGAGAAGACTGGCAAAAGAAATTTACGTTGCGCATGTGGATGGAAGGGTCGGTAATGGAAGACCACAGAAAACATACCTTGATCAAATTGCTGAAGTTTTTAAGAAATGCTTGGTCAAGAGTACCCTTAACCGGCGGGCTTGCATGAGGAGAGTAATGAGTGTGGTGGAAGCAAGGAAAGTATGCTAAGATCGTTCGAACTTTTTTGTTTTCCTCTTGGTATAACAAACCTATCAACATTTCAAACTCTTAGTTATATATTCACGCCTAGCCCTTCAGGGGTTGGCAGAGACCACAGAGCTCCATCCGCTACCATTCATCGCAGCGAAACGGCTCTCCATTAGTCACATAATTCAATTCTCACGAGGGTGAAAAGCGACTAATGGAGAGCCGTTTCGGTGCGATGAATGGTAGCGGATGGAGTTCTGTTGTCTCTGCCAACCCCTGCGGGGGATAGGCGTGAATATATATAATGTATTTGCTATATTTTTCCAACCGGTACTTTTTATAGGGATGCCTGAATCCTGTAAAAGTGATAATACCGCCGGGTTCGATCCTGGACCCCTCGGAGACGGCAGCGGTTGTGGGTGGCAACGTGCTCACGTCCCAGCGTATTGTAGACGTTGTTCTAAAAGCCTTTCAGGTAAATATCCTACCATCTGTTCTATACATCTAATGCCTATACCCTAATCAAATTTAAAAGAATGTTTAATAACAAAAACATTGCCTAGCAAACAGTGACTAACACACATATATCAAAAATCTGAAATACAGAAAAATCTAGGGGTTTAGTCAAGTTGAAATATTTTTAGCACGTATGCACATTTTGTTGTTATAAAATTAGATTATTTTATTAATTTTTTGAGTTTTAAAGACATTGATTATACATACATATCCATATATATCCCTCGTATAACGCGTTTTCCTATAACGCGGAACCAATCTACCGCGTTATAGGAGGGTTTACTGTATATTTTTTGATACCGGGACAGAGTTCATATCGAATTGCTATAAAATAAACTAGTTGGATTAAAGTGTGTAAAAGTTTTCTATTTATGTAGGTATGCGCGGCATCACAAGGCTGTATGAACAACCTAACGATGGGGGAAGCCAGCTGGGGGTACTACGAGACTGTTGCGGGAGGCAGTGGAGCGGTAATACAACCACATTGAGATTATTAATGGAGTCAGGCGTTACTTTGCGGAAATCCATCACTATGTGGACAGTCAAAAGTTTTACTTAGCTAAGATCCGCGACAAGCAAAACAATAACAGAAAATTAACTAATGTGTGTTTTTCCGTTGGGTTAAGTGAATTTATTTGGAACTTAAACCAAAAACTTACCGAAAATCGGCCATCAACTCTCCACCCACCAACCACTATACACAACGCCAAACACACACTATCACTTTTCCATCTTGTACACGACACGTGTTTGCCCCAACACGAGGCATCCTCAAGATGGAAAAGTGATAGTGTGTGTTTGGCGTTGTGTATAGTGGATGGTGGGTGGAGAGTTGATGGCCGATTTTCGGTAAGTTTTTGGTTTAAGTTCCAAATAAATTCACTTAACCCAACGGAAAAACACACATTAGTAATTTTCTGTTATTGTTTTGCTTGTCGCGGATCTTAGCTAAGTAAAACTTTTGACTGTCCATACATTGAGATTATCTGAATAAACTATCTGAAGAAACTATGTGGACAGTCAAAAGTTTTACTTAGCTAAGATCCGCGACAAGCAAACAACAACAGAAAATTAATAATGTGTGTTTTCCTACTGGATGAAGTGGATTTACCAGGAACTTAAACTAAAACTTATCGAAAAACGGCCGTCAACAACTCTCCACTTACCAACCACTATACACAACACCAAACACACACTACCACTTTTCCACCTTGCAAACGACACGTGTTTCGCCTTAGAAATGTCAACTGCAAATATATATAAAGAGGATCCATTTCTGTCAATGTAGATCTAAACAGGCCACAAGATTCAATATTACAATTTTGAATTGATCATATGAGAGATTGGATTATAAATTAAATAAATTAGATTATAAATTAAAATAATTTTTCAATATCAATATTGGTCGTGTATGAGTCGCGTGAGTTAATTATTAGTCATGTAGGCTATCCTGGATTGAGTCATTTTGGATTTTTAAGTTATATAAATCGACCCTTAAGTCGTGTTAACTACTTATGTGTTAGTCACCTGAGTCGCGTTAGCTATCTGTGAGTCATGTTAGCTACCTATGAGTCATTTTAGCTACCTATGAGTCGTGTTAACTACCCCGAGAGTATAAGTCGAGTTATTTATGTATGAGTCGTGTTAGCTATTTACGAATATTATTAGCTATGACTAGGTGACAAAAGCCTCCTCACAAGATGAGTTGGAGTTTTCGTCTTGGACCGCTATTGGAGAGGAAAGATGGAGCATTCCACCTGGTCGAATGCTAGAAAGTCAGTTCGAAGACAAATCATAAATATTATACATAATGTGTTTGACCAGGGTCCGGGCTGGCATGGCTGTGGAGGCGTTCACACGCACATGACGAACACACGCATAACGGACGTGGAGATTGTGGAGACGCGATATCCCATTCTTGTGGCTAAATTTTCACTGCGGCCTGGCTCCGGAGGAAAGGGTAAACTTATTTTTTTTATGAATTACCTCATACGTAAATAAAAATGTTATTGATGTGTCACTCTTTTATAATTTGGTTATAAAGCGTCCTCTAGTACAAAGAATTGGAAGTAACAAACTTTATGGAATATTCTGTATTTTAGAGAGTTTGCGATACCAGCTTTTCATTGTAGCAAATCTATCCAAATGTTGTAACACCTGTACCTTTCCATGATTTGTTTAAATACGTACCACATCTTATACACATTTTTTGTAACGAAACCCAATTTCAGTGGTGAGAGATTAGTACGATCGTGTGATAACTTGTCTTTCGCGTCAACGTCGCTGTACGTCGTTGCTGTCGATGGGCGCACGCCGGCTGAGTGACCAGCGACTGTAAGCGGCTCGTTCGATTGGTTTATCGCTTTATTCGTCTCATTATAATTGGTTATATTAAAAGGCACAAATGAGACAGAACGCTATTCTGTCTTCGTTGCACAATCAATCAATCAATCGGGGACATCTACACCCTTTAGGGGTGTAGGAGCGAGCGAGCCTCGGGGTTGAACCCCACTACTCGGACCTATGCTCGGGAGGCGACCGCCTCCCGGTCTTTGCGCCGCCGTTGCCAGCGTCTTTTAGGCGTTGTGTATCTGGCCAATCCCCTCATCTTCAAACCCGATGAGCAAAGTAGGGCCAAATAAGTTGTACATCACCGTGTTAAAGTCAACACCGGACTCCATCACGGCGATAAGCTTATGAAGCAAAGTGGTAAGCAAGCTGGATCCATATTGTGCAATTCTTTGCACAGCACACCCGTCTATCGCTATGCCTCTAGCGGTTGTAATTGAAAATAAAATAATAAGGCAAGTCGTGATACTTACTAATTTTCCATGTAACCTTACGCGGACAGGACGTTGGGACGGTGGAGATGGGGTCACTCGGGAGCTGGTTCTGCGTCGCAATGTGCAGCTGTCGGTGCTAACCGAGCGGAGAGCCTTCCAGCCTTATGGAATGAACGGTGAGTTTTTTTTTCACCATTTAAGTGTAATATCCTAGATATCAGTAAATGACGACCGATTGGCTCAGTGGCGGGGCCCTCCGCCCGCGGAGTCATTGGTCGCGGGTTCGATCCCCGCATTGGAATAAATATATGTATGAATTTATAAATATTTATTCCGTGTCTGGTAAACCCCCAATCCGCATTTCCTTTCCTGCTATTTCCTTTCTTCTCTATCCTTTCCCTTCCTCTCCGCCAATCCATGATCTGTCGTGCCAATGGATGCGTGGCTAGGGGCGAGCTTATTCGCAAGCGTGCCGACCGTTCCGTGATCGGGCTCCCCCGGGTACTATGGTGCGTTACCTCAACATGCGGGGCTCTGCTGGGACTGACCACTATCCTCCCTTGTGGCTCGGGGGATTCACTGAGACGAATTTTATTATACTTAATTTGTTGAAAAACCACGGCGACGTGGTTTGCCACCCGTCACGTGCTGACTCCCACGAGGACGAGAAGCGACTAATGGAGAGCCGTTTCGCTGCGATGAATGTGAGAGGAAAAATGGATGAGTGTGAAGGAGGCGGGGAGGGTGTGCTGGGATCGTAGCGGATGGAACTCTGTGTTCTCTGCTAACACCTGCAGGGGATAGGCGTGAATATATAAATAAATAAAAAAAATGAACAATATTTTTCTCGCCCTAACCAATATAGTGTAGTGGCTTAAATTCAAATTATTTATATCGACGTAAGAAATTATATTTCATTTTATTACGTCAGCCTATTAACAATAAAGCTTTTTCGCGATAAGGTTCCTCTGAACGGAGAAGAAACGAAAACTCGGCTTTTAATTTTTTTGATTACTACATTTTTATCATTCTAAATCACTTACGATCCTACTTGTAGGCGGCGAGCCGGGTGAGAGAGGTCTCAACTTACTTCGGAGAGTGGACGGAAGAGTTATCAATTTGGGAGGCAAGGCGTCGATCGAAGCTTATCCAGGGGTTAGTATTTTATAAATTTCCCATTGCGGAGCACGAGCATTTGTAATGAAATGAACATTACCTGCCAAGCTTGTCCAACGGTACTTGGCGGGACATCGACTATACATATACATACATATCGAATGTAATAATGTGTACACTTATGAAAGTTCATCTCAACCACAAGTTGGTTAGAGAGGAAGGTTCATTTAATTTATTTAATAAAAAATACACATATTGTATGCTAACACTTATACAAATTTAAGAAACTTCTGGAGTCAATTATAGATTTACATTTTAATTATATTAAGTTTTTATAAATAAAATTTGAAGAAAGAAAGTTTGAATAAATAAAATATTATCGTTTCAGGATACATATATAATGAATTCCCCCGGTGGCGGCGGATACGGAAGTCCTGTTGACTCCAGCGAGACGGATACGCAGCAAAACAAACAGTACAGCGAGTTTCTGGAGAGGGGAAGCGTGTACGAGTACAGAAGCGCACAAGAATCTGTCTGAAATGGAACATTAAACGTAGAAAATAGAGATGTTGACTTGTTGTTGGAGACAACGCATAAGTGCCTAATATAGCCAAAAAACATATTTGTTAACTACATACATATTATACACGATCGATTAGTTCAGTGGCGGGTCCCTCTGCCCGCGGCGTCAATGGTCGCGGGTTCGATCCCTGCCCAAAAATATATGTATGGATTACAAATATTTATTCCGAGTTTGGTAACCCCGCCAATCCGCATTGGACAAGAGTCCGTTCCTCCAGAAATGGAGAGGCCTGTGCTCAACAGTGGGACATATATGGGCTGTTAAATATACATTTATATATAAAATTATAAAAGTAATACTAACAATGTGTCGCCAGTTTTAGCTACAAAATACATCAATTATATATTCGTATTGTACTGCACATATTTGTTTAAAATTATTTTTTACAACTGATATTTTCATTTTTAAATTTTCACTCCAAAAGACCAATACTTGTGATGTGGTTTGTGAACAAGTGACGTCATGGATTCGCGTTGACCATCACGTGACTTGAGAGGGATATGATCACATTGAGATTATTGGGGGCCGTCCATAAACTATGTCATATGAAATTACAGAGTTTTTGGACCCTCTCGCCTTTCCCTTTGCCCTGTGTGAGTTTGAAGTTTAGAGTATTATCACGTGCCAGGAAGGTTCACCTATCCCACTTTGTCACTCGATATCACGCTTTGTAGACTTGGCTGTCTGCTTAAATAAAAATTAAATTTCTTATAAATTAACAAACATATTGTGTATTTTTTAGAATTTGTATCATTGGAACTATTGTTTCGCCGTAAATTTTGTATTTTTATTTGAAAACAGTCAACATCCCTATTATGTGTATTCACTGTAATGTATAATTGTAATCAAAATAACATGAGAAAGAAAGTAACATTTATATAGGAGTAGGAAGAGGAGAGGAGGATATGTAAGAATAAAACAGTATATGTGAATTATGCGCACAATTTTTGTTACAAAAGTTTGTATTCGTTTGGCAATTCAGAAATAAACTTGTGAAAATAAGATGCAGAAGTAATATAAATAAAAATGGAACCCCGAAATGTATGTACGCACACGTCTGCACCGCATTAGATAATTCTTTTTTTTGAAAAAGATTTTTCAAGAAATTGTACGGAATGATGTATTATAAAAGAACAATTTTTCTCTTAAATCGTCATCTTAAATCCCAATACTACTTAATAGATGGCGCCATTACTATGATTAACAAGAAAATAAATGTCGGTATTGATAGATTGATTAGAGAAGAGAAGATATGCATTCATATTCACTTACCGTTTCTTTGTATTATATATAGTATATATCTATAAATACAAAATTTTGTTTCTGTGCTTCGTGTGAACAACACGAAGGTTCCCTCTGAGGTCTCATTTTTTTCATTAGGTACACTACCCATGCGAAGCCGGGGCGGGCAGCTAGTATTTTAAGAAAAAATAATTATATAAATTATTGTTATATAATCATAGTTCAAATTAAGAGATCGATGTCCGGGTTAAGTCGAATATACTAATATATGAATAATTCCACAACCGCACAACTCGCCGTAAAGAAATTTTTCATCCCCACCATCTGGATGAGTGGCGATAGACTACGGTGCGCTTCTCCTGTAACTTCTTTCCACGCACCACCAGTTTGTGGAATCATCTACCCTCGGCCGTCTTTCCGAACCGTTACGACATTGGAACCTTCAACAAACAAGCCTATACATACCTAAAAGGCCGGCAACGCTTCCGCGACTCCTGCCGTGTCGCGGTTGCCCGTGGGCGGCGTTGATTGCTTTCCATCAGGCGACACGCTTGCTCGTATGCCCTAAAAAAAATATATGAAAGGCGTTTTGCACAAAAATATTGTCTATATTAAATCCAATTATTTGTAATTTTTACAAAAGTTGTTTTATTTTATAGGTGATATATCACTGTTAAACATTATTGAATCATTTGTTATATGTAGTCGTAAGGTTTACCCATCACCAAGAATACGAATGAGTATGATATTAGTAGCTCTCGTGTCAAATCTGTGAACAATTTGTTCTTGTTCGTTGTGAATTACAGTGGAGAATACAGAAAAGGGTTATTGTGTATGTTTTTAGAGTGCAGCAATCAGAAATTGAGATAGTCTTCTTATATATTAATATAATGTGTTCTTTAAGAATCTGTTGTAATATTTGATTATAGAATGGTTATACAATAAAAGATTATATTCAAAATAATTGTTTTTCACGTTTAAAGTTCATGCTACATCAAATAAAATCGACGACCTAACTGACTCATTTGCAAAGCAGTAAGCAGAGGTTCAAACCCCCCCCCCCCCGCCGAAATGTCTTATTGAGCTACTTCACTAGGTTATACATAAAATATGTACGACTCTTTCGAAACAGTATTGTTAATATTTTTAATTAATTATCCTCTCTCGGCAATTATACCACTTTTTAAAAATAAAAAATACTGCCTTTCCCTCTCTCGCTTCCAAATTGCCGCGTCGTCATCAATTGTGTGCAATATGCTGAGTTGCTGACTGGCCTCCTGTTTATCGCTGAACGTGTGTGTGCGCTATAGGATGATGTAACAAATTATACATACACATCGTCACACCTGTTCCCCGTAGGGGCAGGCAAAGACCACAGATCTCTGTCTGCTGCGATATCGACACACTTTCCTTGCTTCCTCCACACTCATCACTCTCTTCATGCAAGCTCGCCGGTTAAGGCTTCCCTGGCTTTCTTAAAAACTTCGGCGATTCGGTGAAGGTATGTTTTCCTTGGGCTTCTCCTACCGACCCCTCTATCCACATCCGCAACGCAAATTTCTTTTGCCAGTCGCCTTTCATCCATTCCATGTGCATTATCATTATCGCACATTATCATTTTTTCTACTTTTGTTTGCTTGACGCTTAGCCAAATAAAAATTCTGACTGTCCACGTAACAATTTAGAAATTACAAACAGGATATATCAACACTCTTCTCACGGAACTCTATTTTCTGTCAACTACTATGTTCTCCGGCAGCCGCCAAGGCTTCTCTGTTCTCATACGCCCAAAACCCGTGCAATTCTAGCAATATAGAGACAGCGGTGTGCCCATGGCCGCTTCGGATTAGGTCTTGCAGGGTGATACGGCACGGATGTTCAGGTCGGATCATGTCGAAGATTTCATCTTTCACGTCGTCGAAATTTACAGGTTCGGCGCCGTGGGCGACCATTTGTTCTTGGATTGCCTGGCGGAAAAAAAAATATGTGACACATTAACTTATTATAATAATTATTAATTTAAAAAAAATATTTTATAAAGTTACAAAAGTGTGAAGTATCTGTCACGTAACACCTGTCAAGGAACCGATAAGTGCTGCTCTTGAAGGTCATTGTTTTTTTCCTTTACGTCATATTTTACTCCAATGTTGATACACCTGCATTCTATGCTCCATTACTATCTAATATCCAATATCAGCCCGCGGCAGTGCACTGCTGGACATAGGCCTCACCCAAGGCGCGCCACCTAGCCCGATCTTCGGCTACACGCATCCAGTCTCTGCCAGCCGCCTTGCGCAGATCGTCGCTCCATCTAGCAGGAGGGCGTCCCACACTACGTTTGCCGAGTCGCGGTCTCCACTCCAGCACTCGTCTACTCCAACGATTGTCGGTTTTTCGACAAACGTGTTCAGCCCATTGCCACTTCAGTCTGCTAACTTGAAGAGCAATGTCGGTGACTGTGGTTCTCCGGCGAATTTCTTCATTTCGAATTCTGTCCACCAGAGAAACCCCGAGCATAGCTCTCTCCATAGCCCTCTGAGCGACTTTGAGCTTGGCGAGAAGAAGAAAAGTTTGAGAGACTTTTCGGTTGTCTTCCGTAGAGTCTACTATACCTGAGGATGCCTCGTGTTGGGGCGAAACACGTGTCTTACAAAATGGAAAAGTGATAGTGTGTGTTTGGCGTTGTGTAGTGGTTGGTGAGTGGAGAGTTGATGGCCGATTTTCGGTAAGTTTTTGGTTTAAGTTCCAAATAAATCCACTAAACCCAACGGAAAAACACACATTATTAATTTTCTGTTATTGTTTTGCTTGTCGCGGATCTTAGCTAAGTAAAACTTTTGACTGTCCACATAGTGATGGATTTCCGCAAAGTAACGCCTGACTCCATTAATAATCGTAACAAAGGTTTTTAAAATAAAAAAGTTTTAATAAAAATAGTGTCTTTTAACTATTAATATATCTATGTATTGTTTTTTGTATGAGTAAAAGACCACCTGTATATTGTTAATTACACTCAATACCATGAGGGCTGAGAATAAACTGCTTTATCTTTAACACTAAACGTAAAAGCGGGGTCATATGACCCCATCCAAAATTTAATTTACAATCCTCAATTTATTATTATTTCTTTTACTTATCCAAGCTTCTGTAAATTCTTATAGTATCAAAATGTTCAATTTTTTTCTCTTAGCTTATTTTTTTACCGAGGAAAATTCTTTACCTGCTTTATCCACCATGAGGGGTCATTTGACCCCTTACGGTAAGAATAGGTATGAGTAAATTAACGGTACGTTTAAGGCTAACCGATTCTGGGGAAATGTGTAAGTAATTTAATGGTAAATTATAATATTCATAAATAACTTACAACAAATCAATCAAAATACAAACCTTGAAAAAATAGTTCAATGTAAACGCATCCAGATATCCCTGTGAATTTATATCTAGTACTCTGAATAGATATGCTAGCGCTGCCGGTTGCTTCCTATTTTCTAGTGCAAGCACCAGATCCAGATAGGTCTTGTAGTCCATTTCGCCATCATATGTCAAACATTGTTGGAAAACTCTCTGTAGAAAGGCCCGAGTTAAGGTACCTGAGCCGTAACTGAAAGAAAAATATAGTTTTAACTATTTTTTAAAAAAAATCGCTGATCGTCTACAGACCAGCTATACTCAACCTGCGACCCGCCGGACTTTTGTGGTTGGCCCATCTGGTGTTACTTTATTTTAAATCATTTTGAATTTGACCCCCATAACAAAAATTAAAAGAGCGCTGAATAAATAGGTTCTACATAACACTAACGCGCCGCGGTGTGCAGTGCTTTTATTGATAAGATAATTTGCTAAAATAGACCACAAAAAATAAATGATTAAAATATTCATTTTTTTTAATATACAGCATACGGCTGATTGTATCACAGCAACACGTCATTTTAGTATTTTCGTAAATACGACAAATCACGTGTTTGGATTAGCGATGTTTTGCATGGGGCATTTTGAGTTCCATATCGAGCGAATGAGCCGCAGGAATCCCCTTTCCCTGGCTTCCATACTTCCATGTACGTGTCGCTTAGATTGCTGGTCGTGATTTGTTTCGAATTTATTCACATGACACAACTGTGTCAAAATCTAAGAAAAAAGGTTGAGTACCACTGCCCTAGACTAAAGGATTCTTTGTTTTTTGGAAGATGTAAACTGTTTGATGTGCGTTTTGCTTGAAACTTCTTTTCTCGCAACACTACCCTGTGGAACTAGCTACCTAGTGTTCCCGAACCAACACGACATAGGAACCTTCATAAAAACAAGCCAACACTTTCCTTAAAGGCCGACAACGCTTTTGCAATGCCTGTGGCACTGCAGATGTCTATGGGGGACGTTGATTGCTTTCCATTAGGTAACACGCCTGCTCGTTTGCATTCTTATCCCATAAAAAAAGGATATTGATAATGGTGAAAAATATATGTAATTTGTAAGCCAATTACTACGTATTTTTCTTCCCTTTGTGCTATAAATTGTATGTGTATGCTATTGGTATGTAAAATTCTTTCTCTTCTTAGAGTACCTCTCCGACTAGTGAAGTTTGGCGGGCACTTCACAGCACAGTAGGTTAAATAAATAAATAAAATATCTGTAAATCGGGAAATGGGGAGGCTCGTGTATAGGACTTGGGAAATGATTATATGTGGCTGTGAGAAAAAAAGCAGAAAGAATGAATTTAGCAAGGGCTTAAAGCATATGATGAGTATTCTTACCCCGCCAATTCGTTGATGCTTAACATGCCATTGTGATCCCTGTCAAGATTGAGATACTGGCCATAAACGCGTAAAGCTGAAGCTGCACTAAACCAGTTTTGCTCTTGGAGCTCCATTGGTAGGTCCTCTTCGCGAAGCTGAAACATAAAAATAGATAGATATTTATTGTACACAAAAAACAAAGTTATATAATTATAGATTGTAATATTTATATACAAATGGCGGTTTTATCGCTAATGGCGATTTCTTTCAGACAACCATGGGATGGACATGTTAAAAAGATCATTTGTTGTAGATTAGCGATACATTATCGTCAGGATTATATATATACATATATATTTTATAATAAGCAAAAATAAGTATATATAAATATGAGTTAACCTTAAATAAATAACGAATAAATAAAAATATGCATAGGTATTTATACAAAATAGTGATTTTTGACGAGCTTTTTGAAAATCGCTTGCCTCACCTCCAGTGGCAACAAATTACATAACCGAACATCCTGTATTGGGAAAGATTGGTCAAAGAATTTGGTATGATGAGCAGGCATTTTTAATATTATATTAAGTTTTCAGATGTTCTCAAACGCTTTGAATAGGAGTCATATTTTTTTAAAAATATTATATGTATATTATTGAATTTAAATAAAGAGTAAAAATAATTTTTTTATTCATTGGAACTAATTGGTCTGGCAAATCGAATTCTTAATTAATAAAAAGAGATCATCAACTTACTTCCAATAAATCATCTAGGAATGAGCAGGACAGCACATCTCGAATCCGCACACGACCCACCCTCAAGGGGTCGAGGAAGAATAAGAACTTCCGTGCGGCTGTGCACACATAGAATGAACTGAAGGAAGAATCGAGGCCATCCAAAGCTGCAAGTGATGGTACTAGCTCTGCTATGTAGCTTTCCAAATCCTATTGGATGAGGATAATAATGTAAGGATAATAATGGCATATAAAATAAGAGGCATATATACTCCAAAACTATGTCTATAAATTTGTTATTTTTTTAATTGTCTTATTTTTGTTGAGCCATGTTTCTATCAATATCATAAACAAGCTAGCTTATCAACGGAAGTAATACACTTTAACAGAAGACAGACTGAGTATACCTTGTAAACTCCATTTTCATCAGTGAGTGTGAAAGTTCCAACCTATATGCGGATACTTTGTGACTTTATATAGCTGTAACTTACAGGTGATCAAAATGTTCAATTACCTTTCATTTTTATAAATAAACTTACTAGTTACATTAATAATTTGATGAAACTTTAGAGTCCTAGCATAGTATAGAGCCATTTCTTCACATAGGTGTCATATGAGGCGACTATAGGAGCAAATACTAGGGGATGGGCAACAGTGTCTATCTGAGCAATAAAAAGCAATCTGTGAACCCAATTTATCCCATTAGTAATTAAGAACAAGGTCAATATTTAGTTTTTACAAGTATATAGACTGATATAAAAATATTAAGCTTTTTAAACAATTATTCAAATTGAAATTAATTATTATATGTAACCAATATGTGGTTTATCATATTATATTTTGCTAAAATGTCATTAAAATACAATTATGAATTTATTGTTAAATATAAATGCTTGTAAATACTTCAACAAATATTTGTAAACATAATTTAATTACTTTTTAAACTACAGCAATAATTTAATTGGATTGTGAAAAAAATTAAATATTACAATTTGATTATTAGAAATTATTAGAAAAAAATAAATTATTAGAAATGCGAGAAACACTTACATGTTCAGTTAAATATCCCTGACCCGTGACATCGTACAAAGACAGGCCAATTCTAGTTTGTTGCAACCACACCCGTCTCATAACGTAATTGAAAAGTGATACACCACGCACTTTCCCAAAGCCACCTTCAGCCGCTTGCAATCGTCCAAAAACTTCAGCTGTGAGGTAAGGCCTGGAATATGATAATAATAAAGATTAACATCATGTGGACTGGCATTTATCTTAAAATATCACTAGCACCAAATGGTGGGTGGATGAATCATAAATGTTATTTAGATCCCTGAATTCCAGAACCTGGCTAATCCAGTGCTCCCACTGTAATCTGACAGGCCTATTACCACTGATTGTACATAAACATTGTGACAAATCTTCACTATTATAATACATGTTTTTGTTTTTGTATGTACTATAGAACTGATGATGTTATTTTTATAATAAAATATTAGCTCTCCATTGTGATGTTTAATTTACTTAATTCCACATTCATATTATATACATAATTATGTAGTATATTATTCATAGTTCAAATTAAAGAATTAATTTGTTATTTGTCAGATTACATACTCTTATTCAAAAACTTCTGGACTATAATCCGACAAATTGAAAAATCCGACAACACCCTGCAAAACATTTGTCGGATTCCTGCAGGACCATTATAATATTTCACATTTTCTGAGAGATTCAATTTCCTTACATCACAAATTATATCATCATCATCATCAGTGGACTGCCGCAGGCTGTTGCTGGACATAGGCCTCCCCCATGGAGCGCCACATAGTCAGATCTTCAGCTACACGCATCCAGTTTCTGCCAGCCACCCTGTGCAGATCGTTGCACCATCTAGCCGGGGTGCGTCCCACACTATTTACTGAGTTTACCTAGTTTTTAGAGTTACCGACGTTTACCGAGATGCAGTCTCCATTCCAGCAGTTGTTTGCTCCAATGACTGTCGGGTCTCCGACAAACGTGACCAGCCCATTGCCACTTCAGTTTGCTAATTCGAAAGACTATGTTGATGACTAAAGTGCTCTGGCGGAATTGTTCATTCCGAATCATATCTACCATAGAAACTCCGAGCATAGCTCTCTGAGCGATTCTGAGCTTATGAAGCAAATGGACTGTCAGCATCCACGGTTCGCCGCCGTAGCAAAGTATGGGTAGGACACACTGATTGAAGACTTTCGTCTTCAGGCACAATAAATTATATAAAAATAGATAATTAAAATTTATACCTGTATTTAGGTCCAGCATCATCTCTTATTTTCTTATACTGCATATAATCAATTGATAGTTCATCATTATTAGGTGTACTTTGATTGCCATTAGATTTCTCCAATAGACTCCACAAATGTTTCAGTTCACTATTGTCTAACAATTCTTTGCTTTTTTTCTGTAAGAACTGTGCTCTTGTTTCTTCTCTTAGTTTCTGTGCTAGAACCTCGTCTGATCTTGGGAGTTTGAAGTAAAATTTAGGCACCTTTTTATATGATTCTTGGTCTCCTTCAAGCTTCGGTTTGTACAGTTGTTTAAAAGTTTCAATCTCAATTTTCTCACTTTCTTCTTTACTAATGCTTGTTCCAGTATCTATAATGAGGTTGTTTGATTCAAAAATATACATAAGAAGCAACAATAGCTAGTTAATATTAGTGAAGGATTGAACTATAAACTTAATTTTATGCTTTTAATTTCAACATTAGACTACTGATCCCCTTGGTACAAGTCCTATTAACTTAATATTATGATTAAAGTGTGGACCTAATAGACATGTATTATTGTCCTAATTATCAGAGCTTTTAACACCGAAAAAACATTTTTTCTCATTTGATGCCATCTAACAAATAATTTTTAAATAGTTAAAAATATAGATTCAATAGAATACATCATGTACACCTCAAAATGTACCTCTTTTTATACCTAAAGTAAGAATGATTACATTAAAATTTCTCAAAGTATGAAAAAACAAATCAGTTTTTTATTGTTCCTGTATTTTATTATATATTTCATACAGACCCACAAATTCTTATAACTAGGCCTTCATTATTATGATGATGGATGGATGAAGGATGTTATTTATTAGTTTGCATGATTTTATCAGAAGTTTACTTTTATTTTTTCTCATAAAAAATTTATAATTTTTATTTAATTTATATCTATCTATGTGTAAGTTTAAAATACAGGAATGTTTTTCACATGTCAATTAATTTTGTTTTCACCAATGGTAATCGTCAATGTTCTGAATGTAGTGAATCAGTTATAAGAAAAGTTTTAAGTTAAAATGTCAGGTATTACGACAAATTAACTAATTTACGATAGTATTTTATTTATTTTATATCATTATGAATATATAACTTTATATGTAGGCAATTATTAGGGTTATTGTACAAATTTTATATGAGAAAAACCAAAATAACAACCAGTCAGTGAAACAATATTATTAGACACGAATAAAAATTCATTATACATAAGTATTCATTTAAAATTATTTTAGACTGAGAGTAATGGATAAAGTGAATACATTTTACTCAATTGATACATACCGTCCAATTTTTTAATATATTTTTTCAAGCGATTTTTCAACGTATTATTTGGTTCACTTTCTGATTTATCCAGAGTTGTTTGAACACATACATTGTTATTTGTTTTATCATCTAATTTATTTTCTACATTGTCAGTAGACATTATAAACATCAATTTATTTCATTAGTATATCAACGGACAATATTTTGCTTTGTAATAATGTTTGGCTTTTTGCGTAGTGACCGCTTCTTTCAAATTAGGCAGTTTCGTTTGACGTCAAAAAGATGACAAGCAATTGATCATTCGGTTGTTCAGTTTTTTAATTCAATGATTTTATTTATGTTACACATAAATATAATTTAAAGTGTTTAGATACTAGTACTTTGACAAATATTATTATTTTAAAAATTTAAGCAGGATTTATTGATAATTTAAAAGTAAGTAATTGATCGTCGCTAGAGGCGCTACTGTCACATATGTAGTTCGTTAATATATTTCATTGGTAAATATTACAAATTAACTGGTTATTTAATTATGTTTACACACACACGCTATAGTAGATTCGTATACAGTTTATTATTTATGCAGGAGAATAACACTTAAGTTACAAACGAACATTTTGTAAGTAAGTTAAGTATCTTAAATAACGTAGGCATAATACACTCTATGTAACGAATTAGCAACATAAAACAAAAGCATAATTTAAACGCATGACATCAGATCATAAGCACATCTAACCAATTACGTGATTATCTATGCAGATTTATTCCTTACAGATTGAAATATGCCGGACTTTTCCCGCCAACTTCATCAGTGTCGTTGTGTTTTTATTACATTTTCATAATCTTATATTAATATAAGTTATAATGTTTCATTACGGTGGCGTATTATGTAATTTAGTTCGATTAAGGCGTATAAGTGAAGTGATATGAAATAAATGCGTGTATCGTGACTTTTTAATTAAACTGAAAAAGTCCATAGAAGGTTTTGGTAGAATAGCCACCATTTTATCAAGACGTAACGTGATAAACTGACTAGTTGTATTTTAAGAGATTTGATGTTATCATATGTAACTTGACACTGGCATAATAGTTATAACTAATTGCCATTAAAAAAAAGAAAAGAAAGAAATTTGGTCGAAGCATTCCTGTTCCACGTGACTCAATTTTTATGGAACCATTCTATTATACAATGTACAAACCGCACTGACAACAAACCGTTTATATAATTGAGCGATATAGCAATAACAATACGTGTCGTGGATGCATTATTGAATAATTCAATATCGTAAAGAAGTTTTTAATTAGTGAAAGAAATCGCTCGGTTGTGCAACGCCAATGCGTAATATGTTCGCGTTTTCTTCCACTTTAGAAGGGAAATATAAGTTGATTACTTTTTATTCATAGCATTAATCCTTTTAATTACTTTTGCCATAACTAATTTATAAAAAATGTTATCCGTATATCATAATATGGGTTGAATTAAAAGAGTTTTTTTTTGTAAAACAAAAACGACCTTTTTTAAAGAACGAATCGTAGTTATTAAATATTACAAAAATTAAGAACATAGCTAATTAAGGTAATAAGGATATACCAAGATGGTATACAGTAAAAATATTATATTTATATTTAAAACAAACATTGTATACGTTTTAATGTACAATGAATCCAAAAGACTCTTGGAAAGCATCAGCCTATAAAAAGAGAAGACTAAAAAATAGAACAATTAGGTTATTATCATAATTTTTCCACATATTGAGTATCACAGTCATCTAAAAGATAAGTCTAAGTAAGCCTCTTAACTCGGATGTGTTTAATAGAACAAGACAGTATTTTGCGTCGGCCCATTGCCACAAATTTTATAAATAAAATGATTAAATCATAAATAAAATATATTTTTTTCATCTTTTCACGGTAAAATTAAGGTGAATTGAAACTGCGATTATTGACTCCAAAAGAAGAAACTTCGTGACCGGATCAAGGAGGTGCGAATTCCATTGCCATTTTTCTTTTCATTTCTGCTGTACAAACAAAATATTAATATATAGTTTTTTAAACGACCGGACAGTACACGAGATTACTGTGTGCCTCGAAAGCCTGTTCATTCAATTACAAGAACGAGTAAAGAAGCGGCTGAAGGCAGGCAAGGAATGGGAAATAATAAAATAAACTTAATTGCTCCTTGGTGTTGCCAGTTGGCGTCTTAAGCAATTAATTTATACGTCTAAGTATTTTAAAGATTACTTACATAAATATATTTCTTGAACGGCATGGAAATCAGCATGGATGTAGAAAAATAACTTTTAATTATCATTTAACTAACTCGTGTTTCAACTTTAAATATTATAAATCAAACGATAGATTAACCTTAAATCACTAGTACAAATCTTATCAATTGAGTTATTGGTAAATTTTTATATGACCTTCACACACATACCATTCAATCAGCTGCAAAGAACTTGTGTAACGCGGACGTTGAATTGAGACACACCGACACTTTTATTTGTTTTGCTAATGAAATGGAAGTAAATTATACAAGTACAGGTCCCGCTTAGCAAACACCGTAAAAGTTGACCAAGATTTCACCGATCCGCTTGATTCTCTAGCGCTGCGGAGAGATCTCTCAGCATTTTTTACCGCTTCTATCATGGGGAGTGCTTCGAAGAAATGTTTGGAATAATTCCCGTCGCCGAATTCCACAACCGCACAACGCGCCGTAAAGAAAAGTTTCATCCTCACCATCTGGATGAGTGACGATCTACTACGGCGCGCTTCTCTCGAAACTTCTTGCCGCGCACCACCACTCTGTGGAACCAGCTACCTTCGGCGGTCTTTTCGAACCGATCGACATTGGCACCTTGAAAAAACAAGCCTACACATACCTGAAAGGCCGGCAACGCTTCCGCGACTACTGCGGTGTCGCGGTTGTCTATGGGTGGCGTTGATTACTTTCCATCAGGCGACACGCATGCTCGTTTGCCCTCCTATCTCATAAAAAAAGTTATAATTTTGTGAACAGCGAGTGGCGTTTCATATCTGTCATATATGCAGTATGTATACGGTAGTGAGGTAGATCGGGCAGAATTAAAAACCGCCCGACTAATTTACACATTTTGTTTGTGCTCTTAAATATCCCAGTATTCCTTAAGTCTTTTTTATTTTCTTTTCTTGAATGGCAATTAATTATAACTATTATGCCAGTGTCAAGTAAAATACGATAACATCAAATCTCTTGAAATATAACTAGTCAACTTATCACGTTACGTCTTGATAAAATGGTGGCTATTCTACCAAAACCTTCTATGGACTTTTTCAGTCAACTTAAAAAGTCACGATACACGAATTTATTTCATATGACTTCACTTATACACCTAAATCGAACTATATTGTATAAATACGCTACCATAATTAAACAATATAACTGATAATAATATAAGATTATAAAATTGAAGTAAAAACACGTTGCTGATGTAAGTTCGCGGGAAAAGTCCAATAAGTCTTTAGTTAAAAACATGGCAATATCTTCATCGGAAGGACGTACAAGCAGGAGACTGCTGGAATTACCAAAACCTGGAACACAATAAAAACTATTTATATACGGGGTACGAATACATACGAGCAACCGCATCGTCTGATGGAAAGCAATTAACGTCGCCCATAGATAACCGAGACATCGCAGGAGTCACGTAAGCGTTGCTCGGTCGTTTAGGTATGTGTAGGCTTGTTTTTTGAAGGTACCAATGTCGTATCGGAAAGACCGTCGAAGCTAGCTGGTCCCACAGAGTGGTGGTGCGATGAAAAAAGTTTCGAGAGAAGCGCACCGTAGTAGATCACCATTCATCCAGATGGTGGGGATGATGATGTATTGTAGATATCCATGGGGAGCGGTGATTACTTACCGTTAGATGACCCATTTATTTTTATGCCTTTCTATTCCATAAAAAGAAGCTCATGAGCAGTGCACTGATACTCACGGTAAAGCTAATTACGATGATTATATTTACTTCTCGTTTAAAGCTTCTTAACGTAGTACACTCTACACATTGGTTATCTGTAAATTTAACCAGTGTTTTTTTTTTCATGAGATAGGGAGGCAAATAAGCGAGCTTATCGCCTAATGGAAAGCAATTAACGCCGACCATAGACACTTGCAACATCAGAGGCATCACAGATGCGTTGCCGGCTTTTAATGAGTAGCCTTGTTTTTTGACGGTTTCAATGTCGTATCGGTTCGAAAATACCTGGTTCCGTAGAGTAGTGGCGCTTGGAATGACGATTCAGGATAAAATCATTGTATTGGATCGTCACTCATCCAGATGGTGGGTATTAAATTTTTCCTTAAAACATTTTTTCTTTTTTTTACTTTTGGTAAACCTTTTTTGTATTCTTCTTCTTTTAACCATTTTCTCTTCTTCTTTTCACCTTTTTCTATTCTTCTTCTTCTTTTAACCATTTTCTCTTCTTCTTTTCACCTTTTTCTATTCTTCTTCTTCTTTAATCTTTTTTCTATTCTTCTCCTTCCTCTACCATCAGCGAAAGTTGGGGAACAATTCAGCATATAATCTCTGTCTTAAGCGAAGCAAAATAGCAGCACTCGCTTTCTATGTCCACTTTCTACTATGGTGTAATAGACTTCCTTTTTAAACTAGCCCATTTTTTGCCTGGGACTTTTATCATCATGATTGAGAGCCATTTAAAGAAAAGGTCATTTTTTTTATATTTGCAGTAAGCGATACTCAAATATTTGCTTGAAAGTTTGCGTTATTTAGCGCTATGATGTTAAACAGTTTGAAAACACCCTCGTAAACAAACAGCATGGATACAAAACACGGTAACTCACTTATCCGAAAAAAAATTGTTACACAATTTTCGTAAGAATTATTCGTATGACAAAAGGCTAAGTAACGAAACGCAAGCCTAAACCGGACCATCCGTTGGGTGCCCGGTGCAGCCGCAGGGCGCAGACTTACCAGTCAAGTTTCCGCTCTTAGTTATGCGCGAGACGTCGTGGGGTGTGGATGTTTTTTCGGTGGAGCTGATGTGTCAAAATTAAGCCGCGCGTTCGGTACCAGTGCTTGAATTATTGTGATTAACAATTTTTGTCGTGATAACAAAAAGGTTTATTTTCTAAAGTGGTGCAATGAAAGGATATTGAGCTGCTCAACGAATTTCGTAGGTAAGCAATGCGGCCGAGTTGAGAAGGGCTCTATCTCTATACAACGTTGGACTAGTTGTGCTCTTTTTAAAAGGGTTCCGTCGCCTTTTGCAAGTCGGCCCGCAGTCTTACTGTTGTCTCTTGTATATTTCTTGATAGATTGTTGTGTAAGATTATAAAGTTACAATAGAACAGTTAAAGTGGTTAATTTCCAAGTTTCAATATAAAATTTTGTGTTGTAAATTACTATTGCCTACTAGAATCTCTCCGACCTTGTAATCTTTCTGATGGAATGCCAGACGGCCGATGGAAATGTGAGCGGATAGTTAGGTTCAGTTAAACCAGATCCGGTGCTTGACAATTTCTGATTTAGCTACAAATTAAACCTTGGACTAGAAATATACTATAGGTATATTAACATTGAGATATAGCATAATAAAAAGTATAGTAAGTTATAACTTATTTAATTTTAGTTTATTTATTTTATTTAAATTTCTCTTGAGTTCGTAAAGACACATTAGACATACACAAATTACGTTTAGAGACTCGAAAACCAATGTAAGTGCTTAAAAAATATTTTAGTGTGAACCCAATATCCTTATGTACGAAGTCAGCTATTTCAACTATTGAGCTACGTGATCATCCATTTTTATTTAGTGATTGACTCATTGGCGAAGTTACCGCTTTCGGTGTCTGTGGTCGCGATTCGATTTTTGTATCGGAATAAATATATATATGTCTTATAGGTATTTATTCTGAGTATGGATGTTCCATCAATCAATCAATCCGTCTTGGAGAAGCGTGGTGGGTTAATATTTATTTTTCGGGATATGGTAAGACCCCATGCCCAATATAATATGGACTGTAAAAGAAACAACATACCTAACTAATATGTTTGTTTAATTAATTCTCTTTTTGTAATATGATCTGTCTCTATTGCATGAATAAATCCTCGTTGAATTTTATTTTATAAAATTTGGTTAGGTAGATATTTATTAATTAGTTATGTCAATATAATTCTGACATCTATTCGGTCTTAATCTGACTCCCAGCACTTCATTTTATGACGTTGTGACAGACATCACAGGCGCGCATTATAGATAATTAATTATTGACTCTATGTAGAGCAACCAACTATGTTATTCTTTATTTGGATAAATAGGCATTTTTTAACGAAAAGATAGATAAATTAACCAACGGGTCACGCCAATTTGGTCAAGGTACGTTCTCCTTGGTCTTTCCCTACCGACCCTTCCATCCACATCCACTACGTAAATTTCTTTGACCAGTCGTCTTTCTTCCATCCTCTCTATGTGCCCAAACCATCTAAGCATCCCTTTCTCAACTTTTGTCACGACACCTTCTTTTTCTCCACATCGGTCTCTTATACAATATTGAAAATATTCTTATTCAATCATTCTCTCTTGTCTCTAATTAGTGTTGTTTTTTCGTATCATCTAGTTTTAAATAACTACCTCCGGTGGTAAAGGTTTCACTTCAAAAAACACCTTTATTGTAAAAACAGAGTGCTGAATAAAAAGATAAGATACTATAGCAACTAGATTGATTCTCTGAAGCTGTGAAGCTTAATTGTTGATTGCAAGTATGAGCACAGAATTACCACCTGCCGACTGTGAATAAAAAATCCCGAGAATACAGCCAATGTATATTGCGGTATTGTATATATTCTGATTGTATAATTCGTAGTCGACTTCGACGAAAATAATAGCGCAATAGAAGTTTTTTCGCTTTTGAAACAAAGGGGTTGTGGGTTGGATTTCCGTATGGCGATAATTATTTTTGAAAAAGCAAACACACCCATTTTGATACTAATATTCACTATACAAGAATCGAACTACATTAAAAATTCTAATTTAGAATTCTATTTGCTTCTTAAGTTTCTTTTTTTATTCGATGCTAAATAGTCTGTAGCAGCGCTTTGCGTAGCTTCTCAGAATGGTTTAGTAAAGTATATTTGAAGAGAACCATTAGTAAAAAAATCTATCTTCTGTTCTAACAATATATTTTGAATTTTTATTCGAGAATATTAATATTTTGGAAATGTTATCCTCTTCGTACCGAGCCCGTGTAAATATTTTATTACCACCTCGGAATTGAAATATTTGAACTCTAGTTTTTGTACTCCTATGAGTAATTGGTATATGGTATATTCTATATATGATGGTCGCGGGTTCGATCCTCGCATCGGAATAAATGTATGTATTTATTCCGATGTATTTATTCTAGTAACTCCGCCAATCCGCATATGAAAAGCATGGTGGGTTAACGTCCGTTCCTCCAGAGATAGAGAGGCCCGTGCTCAGCAGTAGGACATATATGGGTTGTTAAAAAAAAAGAGTTATTGCATGCGTTATACAAGCCACGGTTTAGCCAAATAAACTTTGTTATTGATTTGAAACAGTTGTTTAGACTTACATATTCTAAACCACTGTTTTTTTGTCTGTGCACCGCAACTGGCAGATATTGGATGCTTGTAGCCGAAGGCTAGGGGACGTGACTTGGGGGAAGCCTCTATTCAGCAGTGGATTGTCGTAGACAATTGTTGTTGATGATGATTATGAACCTAAGATAATGACATTATCATCAAAATCAACAGCCTGCGGCAGTCCACTCCTGGACAAAGGCTTCCCCCAAGAAGCGCTACCTATCCCGATCTTCGGCTTCACGCATCTAGTTTCCGCACTGCGCAGATCGTCGCACCATCCAGCGGGGGGGCGTCCCACACTGTTTGCCTAGACGCGTTCTCCACTCCAGTGCTCGTCTGCTCGAGCGATACTCGGATCTCCGATAATGATATGCGGAAACAAATTTAGAAACAATATTTATTACAGTTTTTTTAACTAAAGCTATTATTGTATTTATAACTGGCCTTACAATTCGCTTTGATTTTTGCTTTTGCATTTCGTGATGAGATGTAATAAAGATACTCCTTTAGAGCATTGATACCACAAAATGGCTAGGAAATCAATTCGGAGACACATGCCTTTGTAAATTCAAACTTAGTCGAAAGTACAGGTCTTATAAAGTATTCAATCCTGCAGTAGATACTGTACTACTATTGAAATTATGGCCTTGTTGAAAACCAACAAATTTATTTTAGTTACCAGTCCGCTAAAGTAGCAAACTCGATCCATTTATTAGGATTTGGTCGGTCAATTAGTTTTGTTAGGTATTAAATCATTGTCTTCTCGATATGCGGCGCTTTATATCTTGATAGAAATAACGTGTCCACGTAGATAATTTAATTTAATATTTTTTTTGGCTTAAATAGATTATAAGTTAATTTTTTATTTATTTATTTTATTTATGACAGTTACTAAGTGAATTTGGATGGAGTATAGTAGGTCTCCCTAGGCAGGCCCATGCTGAGACATACCAATTCGGTTATTTTTCCAATTTGATTACATTTGGTTAGATACCATACATAATATGTATATTTACATAATATGTATATTTACATAATATGTATATTTACATAATATAAGTACCAGTAAGTGATATATTACAATGTTCTAAACATCTAGATTTATTTCTAATTTTGGTTCTTACATATGTGTTCTATCCATTTTTTACTATTTTTTCGTTTTTTTTTATGTTTTGCATATAAAATTGCTTTAAAAAAGTTGATTTGTTCTTATTTATAATAGAAAAGAGCAAGCACCGGCCGCCTGTCACACAAAAATCATCATAACATTGCACATGTATTGTCAGCCTTTAAAAAAAGTTACCTTAAAATTATTCACTTAATATGTATTAGTTTTTTTTTAAAGTAATCTTAGTACCACTTTACTAAATTAAATAAAAATCTTGACATAATAATAAATTTATGCTAAATGTACACACTTCAATCTCACTTTTCAAATGTCCAACAAAAAGAATTACATAATAGACTTTGTTATATGGCCATACTATTTTTTTTTTAATTTTTTCTAATACTTGCGGTAAAATTTATCGCCAGTATCATGTTATTGTCGCTTAAACCTAATAGTAATACATTGAGTGCTTCTAAAATACAAGGACAAAATGTGAACACAATTTATTTTATGTGGAACAATTTACAAACTAGTTCTCCGTGAAAAATTGATTAGAATATTTCGCGGATTAACCAGTTTTGTGAATAAGTGATGTTGATATAATTCAGTTGTTTGTTATATTATTTTTTGTTGTTTTGTATCTTATAGGTCAGTGACTTCTTTTTTAGGCTATGAGATTTAAAAAGATTGCACTGATAAAATTTGAGATAAAATCCAAGTTGTTTTACAGACGTAGAATTTATATATTAGTCATTGATTCAATATGATATGAATGAATTAGTTCGATTTACTGACTTTAAATATCTGTAACGTGATGTGACGTTTTGGCTTAAGCAATTGGCTTAGTGGCTTTCCGCCCGCGGGTCGCGAGTTCGATCCCCGCATCGGAATAAATATATGTATGGTTTATAAATATTTATTCCGAATCTGGTTACCACATTGGACAAGCGTAGTGGGTTAACGTCCGTTCCTTCCGAAATGAGAGGCCCATGCTTAGCAGTGGGACATATATGTGCTGTAAAAAATTTAGTATGAATTAAGCATGTGGTGTAATGAAGAAAATTATCTTAATAAATCTTCACAGTAATTAACATTTTCGCAGCCATAATATTTTTACGACAAATTATACTGTTGATGTTGTGATTTTTTAATCTGCTGTTAACTTAAAAAATAACCATAGTAAATTACGTATTTTTTTATGATTATTTTAACATAATGTCATTAATTTTTTAAAGTTTGCATTAGCGTCCTCTGTCGACGTGTGTTTTCCATAGTTTTATTTTTAAAGCATAGGGAAATAAACCAGCGAATAATTTATCTCCGTCATTTGTGTACTCGCTTATATTTAGTATACCTAGAGTGAAATATAACACATATTGTTTTTCTACGAAATTTAACTTGAAGGATGTTAAAACCTGTTTGACCTGTTCGAAATATTTTAAATTACGAGATTTAGTGAAAAGTGTAAGATTAAAATCATTTTAGTTGCACGCAGAACTAACTGGATTTATTCAAGTTTCTCAAAAATTAATTTGATTTTTAAATTTGTCCCAAGTTTTACACAGTCACAATACAAAAAAACAGTACAATCATAGGATGCTGTTATGTATGAAATCTTACATATCTACTTATTTTTATGTATTTCTTAATGGGCGTGAATGAAATGAAAAAGAAAGAACAAAATCTGTGCTTGCTTGTTTTTTTTTAACAATTAAGGAAGGTTTTACTCCAAATACTTCGAATATAATCATGATTCTCTTCAGTATAAAATATATGTAATCGTGTGTCCTTTATATTAATGTTCATTTGTGGTTTACGGAATAGAATAGGACCATCGCATTTCCTTCTGTAGGTGTCGTGTGAGACGACTCTATCTGAGTAATAAATTCCAATCTGCGATCTCCAATTTGCCTACCAAGCGTTGGCATTGCTGCAAATCCTTTTGATTTTAAAGGAGGTAGAAATCCAGTCCATATGTGTGTGTGTCCGTATCAATGTCGTCACTGTGGTTCGCGATTTTTATGACACTTGTAGATTTTTTTTTTTTTGTTTTGTTTATTTATATATTATAATATTATTAAGGTTTTAATTTTAGCTTTAAAAATGTGTTATAAATAAAGTTTGTAAAATTGTTTTCTATTCTATTCAATTATGGGCTGCTAGGCTGTATTAATTGGTTGCGATAATAATTGTTACAAGAAGCAGTAGAAATAAAGCACTATGAAGTCATCAATTTAATAAGCATGGAAGTTTTTTGAATAATGTTAAGGTATTTACTAGAACTTTCAAAAATGACGTGACTGTGACGATAATGGTCAAATTAAAATAACGGTAAAACATAGTTTACTTGATGTAATTTTTGAGGAATATTCTACTTCTTCTTTTACATCATATTCGAATACCCTCATCATTGACAAATCAAATTATTATCTATTATTATCAATCAGCTGAAAATGAGTCAATCAACCAGGGTCCGATAGATATACGAAGTAATTTTTTCATATAAATATAAAAACAAATAATCGCTTTAGACACTGGAAAACGGCGTGAGTTGCGTGATGGAAGGACGTAGATATCCTTAGTAGACGGGAGGCATTTAGTATAACCTCCGATTATTCGATTACTCATCGATTATTTTTAAGGCCTGTTACATGTAATTATACAGTTATAACTAGAAATAAGAAATCTATCAAGCCTTGAATATTAGAGGTTTATTCACTGACATGCGAGTAATGATTTGAGTTTAAATGAGTTTAAGTAACAGGTTTAGACTAAGCGATTTAAATTCTACGAGAGGTGCTTATATATTATAGTTTTTAATGTAATCCAAGATCTTAGCGAACTGCTAGAATCTTTCGTAATGTAGAGGAATATTTTAGCTGTCAATACCTTTTACTGCTTTTACAACGGGAGTAGGTACTCAGAGGAATTTATTTTTTTATTTCCCTTTCTCTGTGTATCGCCTAAGCATATGTTTTTATTTAGTTTTGTAGTAATAAAAAATATTTATAAATATACGGATTATTTATCTTTGTATCTTAGTTTATTCTATTTTTTAACTACAGTGAATTATTAATTATTCAAAATTAATAATTCACTGTCACTGTTAAATTTATTTTATTTTTATTTTTGTTTCTGTAAAAAGAAATATAAAATAAATTACAATACAGTATTTAAAATACATTATTTTAAGCGTGTCGATCGTCCCGGGGTCGGGCTCCCCTGGGGACTATGGTGCCTTACCTCAGCATGCAGGGCTCTGCTGGGGCTGACCTCCATCCTCCCTTGCGGCTCGTGGGATTCACTAAAGACGAATTTAATATACCTAATTTGTCGAAAATGACGGCGACGTGGTTCGCCACCCGTCACGTCCTGATTCTTACGAGGGCGAAAAGCGACCAATGACGAGCCGTTGCGCTGCGATGAATGGCAGCGGATGGAGCTCTGTGGTCTCTGCCAACTCCTGCGGGGGATAGGCGTGAATATATAATAATAATAATAATAATAATAATATTTTAATTTTCCTTATAATTGACGTCTCTGTATTTCTTAGCTATCTCTCAATTTTTAAAAGCAATAAGCAATATTATTAAAATAATGGTAATTCTTGTTAACTGTTTGGTTGGCAGGTGGAATTGACACAGTTTTAGATTGTAAATATAACTAGTCTTTTCCCGCTAACTTACATCAGTGACGTTGTGTTTTTATTTCATTTTTATAATCTGATATTATTATCAGTAATATTGTTTAATTGTGGTGGTGTATTATGCAATATAGTTCGATTAAGGCGTATAAGTGAAGAGATATGAAGTAAATCGTGTATCGTGACTTTTTAAGTTGACTGAAAAAGTCCATAGAAGGTTTTGGTAAAATAACCACCATTTTATCAAGACGTAACGTGATAAGCTAACTTGTTACATTTCAGGAGATTGAATATTATTGTATTTTACTTGACATTGGCATAATAATTATAACTAATTGCCATCTAAATGCAATGAAAAGTACTTTAATTCTCCTTAACTATTTTAACTAAGTCAGAAGTGCTTATGTGAGAAAAATATAAATTATTGGCATGTAGAATTGACACAGTCTTAAGATTGTAAGTTCAAATACTATTGCCGCTTGTACTGTTGTGTGATTGTCACCTAAATTATTTATCAAATATTAATTATATGCCATGAAGCTCTATAAATCATTTCAAATGTCCAACCACATGTACTGTACCAAGGATACCTAGCAGCATTAACATAATGTGGTGTTTATATACCTTGTATTTGCAATTTTCTTGCACAAGTTATTATTTTCCTACAAACAATGGAGCAGTTTGCATGTGATATACATAAGAGATTAGTTTTATGATCACCAACATAAGGAGTGAATTCGGTCCAGAATAAGATGACAAATTATATTATAAGATTTTCTCTTTTGTGCAATTTCTGTTATTTGATAATGTAATAAAGCTTTACGCGTTCACCACCGTTATCTAATTTTATTATTTCCTTAACCTATTGTAACATTATTTTAAATAAGTTTTATAAAATTATAACTAATTAATATTACATGCTGCTACTTTGGATAAGGCCCCTCTTCGGGTATAGGCCACCTACATAACTTTTCAACCCGTTTTGTTTGAAGTCTGCCTCATCCAGTCGTCTCCAGCTAGGCTGATTATATCGTGGACCCTTTCACTATGTCGACCTCTCCCTCGTTTGCCAGATGGACCTACTCATTTAGTGACTAGTCTGGTTCTTTTAGCACGGGCTGGCCAGCCCACTTCCATTTTAAGCATTGGGCGTGTTGACCATTTTTCATTTATTACACGTATCAATATCAATATCAGCCCGCGGCAGTCAACTGCTGGACATAGGCCTCACCTACGGCGCGCCACCTAGCCCGATCTTCGGTTACACGCATCCAGTCTCTGCCAGCCGCCTTGCGCAGATCGTCGCTCCATCTAGCAGGAGGGCGTCCCACACTACGTTTGCCGAGTCGCGGTCTCCACTCCAGCATTCGTCTACTCCATTATTACACGTATATATGTACATATATTTAATCTTATGCAGGAACCAGGGTTCGATACCCTTTAAAATAGACTCCGTAAGCTCTAGGTTCGACACTAAGTCGTCGAATCTATTGCATCATTAAATTAAAAATGAATGTAATATAATTAAACTACCTCTTGCATAAAAACAATTCTGATAACGTCTGCATTTTATACAATCCATGTCTAACTCATTGTGATGAAAAAACAGGCAATGAGTCATTCGTCTGCAAGTCAGCTTAGGAATGCCTCAAACGCGCAATTTATAAGGCCGCCTACGGTCTGACTTCGCTTACCCGAGGGCCCCTAGTCCCGAGGGCCCCTAGTCCCGAGGGCCCCTAGCCCCGAGGGCCCCTAGTCCTCGGGTACTGTATACGATAAAGCTGTAAAAGCCTAACAGGCTACCAGCATCAACATCTACGATCCAGACTTCGCTTACGCTAATACAATAAAAATGTTCTTAAAACCTTTTTTATGCCATACATACATCTCGCATACATACATATATATCATTACACCTGTCTCCTGTAGGGGTAGGCAGAGACCACAGATATCCATCTGCTACGATCTCGGCATACTTTCCTTGTTTCCTCCACGCTCACCACTTTCCTCATGCAACCCCGCCGGTTAAGGTACTCTTGACTTGGCCTTTCTTAAAAATCTTGGCAATTTGTTCAAGTTATGTTTTCCGTGGTCTTCTCCTACCGACCCTTCCGTCCACATCCGCAACGTAAATTTCTTTCGACTTTCATACATCCTCTATACGTGTCCAAACCATATAAGCATCCCTTTCTCAACTTTTGTCACGACACCATTTTTTTTTCACGTGGTGAATAAAATAATTAAGAAAACCATAATTGACTTGCTTTTTACTAGCCAACACATTACTGCTATGTATGCTTTTACAAACAAATACAATCTAAGAAGTGAAATCCAGGAAGTAGTCTTTCATACATCCTCTCTATGTGCCCAAACCACCTAAGTATCCCCTTCTCACCTTTTATCATGACACCATCTTCTTTTTTATTATTTATTAATTATTTTATTTTTTTTTATTAATTATTTTATTCTTAATTACCGTGAGAAAAAAGTCTCACGGTAATTAAGAATAAAATAATTAAGAAAACTATAATTGACTTGCTTTTTACTAGCCAATACATTACTGTTATCTATGCTTATAACAAACAAAAACAATCTATGAAGTGAAATCCAGGTAGGCTTGTTGTATGCTAGTAATGTCTCAGATTCTGTCAGATTTTTTTTTATAGTAAGGCAGGCAAACGAGCGTGCGGATCCCTCGGGTGGTAAATGATCACCGCCGCCCATCAACATCCACAACGTCGGAGGAGTCGTAGATGCGTCGGGCCTCTGGAACTCAGCCGCTACGAAGCGCGGTAGCTAAGCTACCACTCAGACGCCGGTTTTCTGCGGAAGTGTGTTATTTCTCCGGGCGAGCCGGCCCATTCACGCTACAGACAATATCTTATGCCATTCTTGACAAAGTATTCGTCTACATTCATAAAGTATTCGTCTGCGTGGCTCTACCACTAGTGAAACTATCAAGGTGGGAGACCTGTAACTATCATAGTTATACTTTTGATTGTGGTATTTGTTTTTAAAGTAGTCCGGCGGTGGAAGAGTGAAGATGGTAAAAGATTGAACACTTTCTTCGATTATATATAGCCCACTATAAATACGACTCAAAAATAACATAATAAATATGATTAATGTATACTTTAATTGCAATTATAGACTGTTAGTTTCCTAAGATATGTAAGTGTTGTCTTAATAAAACATGATATTTGCACCTATAATAATGCTTAAAGTTTAACCTGTGTAATTTTTTTAATTGATACGTAAAATCATATAGAAAAATGCAAATGGTACATCATTTATAATAACATATACAGATAAACGGTTAATATCCGATAAAATAAGAAAAAATCATGAATATGTTGATTATCATTTATTATAAGCGTTGACTGTATGGCTGCATGTTAAGTGTTGTTTTTGCCACGTGCAATATTTTTAACATTATCTGTGCTAATATCATATTGCATTCATGAATAACTTCTTAACGTTACCTACCTCTTTTAATTGCGATGTAAAACGCTCGAATTATGCAATAAATGTAAATTATTCTGGCCTAGAATTAAACCAGTTCGTAACAGGATGCTCGTAAGGCCGAAACGTTAACTTGTTAACCCGCAGGAAGATGCGCAATTCTGTCCGAAATGTAATTGTGTATTTTTTTAATCTGTTGGACGTTATGCACAGATTATATCTTAATGTGATATCCTCCTCATGTGTTATGATTTATGATGTGTTTATTAAGTGTATGAAACTTTTTTTTATGAAATGCTTTAGAATTCTTATCCGTGATTATTAGTTTTAATAAAACAACACTTACAATATTTTGAAATTATTAAAATAATTAAAATACACTAGTTATATGCAGAAAGCGTTCCCCCACGTTATACAAATAGTATCTAGATAAAACGACGACGTCGACCAATTTGCTCAGTGGCAGGGCCCTCCGCCCGCGGAGTCAATGGTTGCGGATTCGATCCCCGCATCGGAATAAATATATGTTTTCAAATATTATTATTGGTATTGATTTCAAAAATCTAGATAAAAATTATGGATTTTTAAGCTGTATTCTTGAGATTATTTTCAAGAGCTTTTTGGCAAAATATTTTCGCTATTACTTGATTGCCTAATTTGATATATATAGGCCTTCTCATTTTTTCCTCGAACATAAAAGTCTCTGGGAACATAAAAGTGGATAACCACTGAGGTAGACGATAGCGCCTACTTGAGTGTATAATATAAATCAATCTGCAATCGAAGGGAGGAAGTACACTTTTTAGTTTATAACGTCATAATTTTATGTTAAATTTATAAACAACAAGTGGGTCCGCGCAGACTTTCTGCCACAGATAAAATAATCCTTAAAAATGTTTTCGTTGAAACAAAATTATATCTTGACAACAATGCCACATATCAGGTTCAAAAGTATTCTGCCATTGAAGTTGGAATCAACTATACGTGCTTGCAAAATTGAAAGCGGTTGGGAGGTTTCATATTAATATCTAAAAGTTTAAAAATCAATTCAGCCCTATTATGTATGTATGAATGTATACATAATGTACATATAATACATAAATCGATCACAATAACAATGGTATGTGGGTGTTTAAGGTTAGGAATGACATCGAGGTCAGTTGTAATAATGGATCACTTAGTTTGAAAGACAGAATGTGTATATATCGAAAACGTAGTAAATCGCATATCGAAAAAAATGTAGTAGTGGGTAGAGCTGCGAGATTCGGACTATGCGACGCAGTATTTTTTCAGATCCTGATTATGCAGTAATTGTTTTTTGACATGTGTCATTTACTGCGTTTTCACTCAAAACATTGAGTCGACGTAATGTCATACATATAAATATGTAGGGAATTTATTATATATTTTTATGAAACTATTATTTAATATCGATAATAAACTAACACATAGTATTATTTTTTAAAAAAAAGGTATACGACATTCCCGTTATGAACAAAACACTGTCTATTAAAATATTTCAATAAATGTTTACATAAAACATGACCTCACATTTTCTCAAGGTCCTCGCACTTGATTTTTTTTGTGAAAAATAATAAATTGTTGCGAAATACCAAAAAAAAGACTCCTACATAGAAATTTCATTGTGTTCATATTTATTGTCGATAAAAATCGTAAAGTCCGGTTTTTTCGTATCACGAGGGGCGTTCACCTCGCCTTTGCCGGCGTGACAAGTGCCTTGGATTATGATCGGTCGTCGTCTTTATGGAAATAAGACATTTAGTCTAATGACTGGGTACTTATTTCAATCCTTTTACGGGACCATGATAGTTACTAGAATTGTAATTAACCATAGATTTTACTTACACAGTGTGTATAGACAGGTTGTGACTAAAGGAGTAGGGTATACTAACCTTGGGTGTAATGACCCCCACAAAATCGGACCTACCCATTTTTGGTGGAATGGACATTAACACGTCACGCTTGTTCAAGGCGGACTGGCGAGACATCCAGGCTAGGAATAAATACCTGTCGGCACCATGCATGTATTTATAGCGACAGTAACTTTACCACTGAGCTAATTAGGTCGTGAAATTTTAATAATAATAATAAAATAATCAGAAAGATTGACCTATTAGAGTAGGTACGTGTTTGGTGCCAATTTTCGTGGATTCTCACATTGCAGTATTATTATCTGACAGTTGTTCTGAGACTGAGTTTATGTCTAAACGATTACGTCAAAAGTCTTATCGATTTCTCCCTAAGTGTGCTCTCGAATGATTTAAAAAAAATTAATGGGATGTTCAAAATATGAGTGTTTGTATCCATTAAAGGCCGACAATGTATTATATCCCTGGGCAGCGATGGTCACTTACCATTAAATGAGTCGCTTACTCGTTTGCCGGCTTTACCATAGACTATTTATTTTAAAAAAGGTTTAAAAACTTTTTTACTACATACTGGCAAATAATAGCCAACAATAAAAAAAATAAACGATCAATGCTGCCAACATAAATTAAATGAAATTATTTTAAATAATAGAACACAAGCTCAAACTTCAACGTCATAGGTTATTGGCGCTTCGAATTGTTTCTAATTATATGTATATATGTGCTCGTGTCTATTCTGGCGTCACATATCGCCACGCATCGGGAGTTTCATTTCTACGTAATCCGGGCATTCAGGAAAAGTACGAATTATCTCACTAACCGCAACATGTTGGAGCTAGTTTTTCCATCGATTACCCGCACGAGTTGTTTAAAGATATTATGCGAGAATTTTATTACTTAACTGTAACACAAATGTTTATCTTGATACTGGCAACAATGAACTTTTTTTTTTACAATTCTGACAGCGATTGGGATGTTTTATAATTTTTATTAGCTTATCGGTATTTCGATTGATTAGTGGAGTGCTTCCCAACCTTTTATCGTTCCCGTACCCGTCAATAGAACATTTATACCCATCCCTTGATAACTCTATATCTAGTCCTACAAATGTGTCTCGTTTCTCTTGAGATCTATCTGATGTCCATATTAATTTTGAATTATATCTTATACTGTCTGTAGTTGTTTTTTAGCAACCATGATTGCCAAAAAGCGTCATAGTAGACGTCATAGTTAGATTCATTTTAAACATTGCAGACATAATAAATTATAATAATGTTGATATAAGTTAATTGTTTTAACTTCTCAGTATTTCCGCCATTACCAATATAAATTTCAAGTAGACCCAATGGGATCCCGCGAACCCCCAGGGGTACGAATACCACAGGTTGGGAATCACTGGATTAGTGTTTTTAGTTTTATTGATTGCGCTTATAAAGAGATCAGTTTTATTGCTTTTATATAGTTTTTTTATGGAAGCGATAAGCATAATAGAAACACTATTGAGGCATAAATATTCATTATGTATGTATGTTGTTGACACTTTGGATTTTCCACTTTTGATGTTGACCGTAGCTGAATTGGCTAGGAGAGGTGACTACCTCTCCTAGCAATGAAAGCAAATGAACTACTGCAGACTTGCAGTAGTTCATATCTAGACATTAGGCTCTTCTAAGATGCACCACCCAACTTGATTTTTGTCTTTAGCATCCAGTTTGTAGACCAATTGACTCAGTGGCGGGGCTGATGCCTGCGGAATTAATGGTATCCAAGTATACATTTAAAATTAATGTTCTCTGTTGCCTGTTTACAGTCTAATCGTAGAATCGAACCCACGATCTTAGACCATAAGCGCAATACTTACCAATTGAGCTATTGCCCCTTTATTATTACTAATTCATAACTAACTTTAATAGTGGTAGAGCCACGCTGTAGACGAATACTTTGTTAAGAATGGCATAATATTTGTCTGTAGCATGAATGGGCCGGCTCGCCCGGGGAAGTACCACACTCCCGTAGAAAACCGGCGTCTGATGTAGATTACCTACCGTGCATTGTACGGTGAGCGGCCGAGTTCCGGAGGCCTAACACCCCCCTCTTCCCTCTACCCCTCCCCCTGCCATTCCCACTCCCATTGATGACACTTTCCTTATTGATCGGCCGCTCGGGGATCGAACGCTTCCGCACTGCCTATGGCGATGCGGAAGTGTATGGGCGGCGTTGATTCCTTTCCATCATGTGACACGCCTGCTCGTTTGCCTTCCTATCCCATAAAAAAAAATCTGTTTTACTTCCAACCTTTCTTTTGAGAATACCCAAGTATACATATAAATTTGACGTTATGATGTCGTTCAAAGTTTGAAATAATTGTACGTATCTTTTTAAATATCATCTACGTGCGAGAATTATTGCGGTCAGCTATTACATCTGGCATTTCATATCATACCGTTATGACTTGCGGCGGTTAAAAATCGCCCATCTCGTTGCAGCCTTACGACTTTATACATCCCATCTCAATTATTATAGATCGGAATCTCATTATCATATAAGTAATGCATTGAAATTTATTCCCAGCCAAGCTTGACGCTTATTACAATGATATGCGGGTTTTTTGTTTATATTTGCAATCATGGCTTTACACGGTCTTTTTAGCTCTGACTTTTTTTTTACATTGAGACGAGTATATTTAATTCCAAATAGCTCGGACCAATACAGTACATATATATGATACAAGAAATGGAAAATGTTAAATGCTTGTTAAACGTAGAACGACGGCCAATTGGCTCAGTGGCGGGGCCCTCCGCCCATGGAGTCAATGGTCGCGGGTTCGATCCCCGCATCGGAATAAATATATGCATGGATTACAAATATTTATTCCGAGTCTGGTAACCCCACCAATCCGCATTGGACAAGCGTGGTGGATTAACGTCCGTTCCTCCAGAAATGGAGAGGCCCGTGCTTAGCAGTGGGACATATATAGGCTGTTAAAAAAAAAACGTAGAATGACCAATTTTTACGAGAAAAAATCATCAATATTTCTACTATAAATAAATTACCTAATATATAATAATAGATAGATAAATTACCTAAGATATTTAATAAAGTTAAGAGGTTGGGATGTTACTGTTGAGAGGAAGTCCTGAACTCGGTAAAAATATGTTGAAGTCAATACTCAGGAAGTTGTTTCTCGATGAACTATGATTTAAAAGTGGAGGGGAGCGTAGCCTAAATCGAGACGATGTCTTGCTCTATGATTTTTTAGTCAAGCGTGGTTGATCACCACGCTTGTTTAAAGCGGATTGTCTGAACATTCAGATTCAGAATAAACACCTGTAGGAGACATACATATGTATTTATTAATGTGATACGAAATTAGTACCAGCTACCATTGACTTCGTAAGCGGTTACGTCGCCACTGAGCCGTTTAGGTCATAGAAAGAAACGCCTAGTCGTTGACACACAGTAATTTACAATATTGTATATTTTTGATTTTATTATCGAACGAGTAGGCAAATGAGTTTGATGATCTGTATGTCGTCTAATGGTGAGTAATATGGCGTGCCAGCCGTCCTGATTACGGTGACACATGAGATCTTTAGGAAGATTTATTTTCGATAAAATGAAATTCTTCCAAATGAAATTAACTTATTTCTCTATTCACTGTACATATAATATCTTATTAATAATTTATTCACACTTTATTAATTTATATTTTATATTATATTATATCTCAATTTCTTATGTCGGACGGGTGATATGTCTATCGAAAGATATCAGTCGAACTAATCTTTTTGTTTTTATATCATACTAGCCTTTGCCCGCGGCTTCGCTCGCGTGGAATTTGTGTGACAGATCAAATAAATATATATATTTTTTTACTTAATTTATGGTTCACAATTTTGGTCATATTGGCTTCCACATAAAAGATATATGCTGTCGCGGACTTTTATTTAGGACTATTCAAAACAAACAATTCTACGGTACATCATCTTTGTGTAACTCAACTAATTTATAATATTAGTAGGATAAAACAATTTATTTCTTTTTTATTTTTAATTTTATAATTAGGAATTTAAAAAGAAGTAATGTATTATAAAAAATTTTAATATATTCATATAAAAAGTATATACCAAGGGCACTGCAGATGCGTTGCCTATATTAGAGTAAGTAGTAGCAGAGGAAAATCGATATCAAGGAAAGGGAAAGGAATCGATTATAATGTAACACTTATGAAAGTTCACTACAAATATTCGACAGCCATTACGGCACATTGTTCGACGCGGGACAAAGCCCAGTGAAAGTCAACGATATTGTGTTACTTCGTTTATGACGCTCCATCAGTTCCAACAAAATAAAATGTTATTTCAACGTTACATGATTTAACTTTCATGTAATTTGAAACTGTCGGGACATGAGAACATGCGTTGAAGGGGTTTCCGTGTGACGCTGTTGGCCTTAGTATTTTTATAACTTCGTTGAACGGACTTCATGAAAGTCATGTCGGCGGAAGCTGCTTTTCATATTTCAAACATCGCTGTAACGATAGAACAAGGATCGCCAAACTTTTTCTGATCATCGACCTCTATATAATTTTACTTTTTATAAATAAAATTATATAGATAAATTAAATTATAAATACCCAAGTATAAATTTAACTTTAATATTATAATGTCGTACATAGTTTGAAATATGTAATTATATTAATAATGTTATTAAAATGAAATAATTAATTTCAATAATTTGTCGAAAACTCTATCGACCTCGCCAAAAGAATTATTTATTTAATATAAAACTATCTATTACGTACTGTGTTTGTTTATTTTATGATTTTAATGATTTTTTAAAGTAATTTTATATTGTTACACAATAGTTTTATGAAAATTATTTTAATGTTGAAATTTTAATACCTTAATATTTATTAAATAATATGTTAAGTAACAACAGATCTGTTGTTTCTTATACAATAAGATGGGTGTGCCTGGTGTTTCGTTTTTCACGTATCTTGAAAGTTTCACATAGGTGCTTGTGTTAATTAGTAAGGGTCGATATTTAGACCTCGTCGACCCCCAAATCAGTTTTTGTTTATGTCGAACTCTGGGAAACCGATTTCGACCTCAAGGGGTTGGTATCACCACTTTGGGAATCCCTGCGATAGAAGATGCATCAGGAAAGTAGGGGAAGTACGGGGTTTTCAGTTATTTATAGCCAACAGTTAGTTTTATGAGTTAATAAAGTGTAATTTTGACACGCTTGCTTTTATGTACCTTCTCATCTATTAAAAAGAACAATATTATTTTAACGTTTATCTTTTGTGCAACAAAGTATTTTTGACGGACGGAACCTACCGGGTACTGTAGTGCCTTACCTCAGCATGCGGGGCTCTGCGGGGGCGGACCTCTGTCCTTCCTTGCGGCTCGTGGGATTCACTATGATGAATTTTGATAAACCTAATTTGTTAAAAAATGACGGCGACGTGATTCGACACCCGTCACGTTTTTATTCCCATGAATGTGAGAGGAAGGATGGATGAAAAGATGGATGAGTGAGGAAGCAAGGTAGGTGTGTGAATCGTCCGGAGGAGCCCCGGCAGAAGCAGTTCTTTAAGAGATCCCGGGACTCTTCCTTGGTGCCGATGGCGGCCGTCGTGGGGTTTTAGTCGGTAGACGCGCACGCGGAGTCCGACATAACTCGCCGTCCCCCCTAGGGCGGCAGGGTATCCGTAACGGATTTCCCCACGTAAAAAAAAAAAAAGGTGTGTGAATCGTGGTGGATGGGGATCTGTGGTCTCTGCCAATCCCTACGGGAGATAGGAACATTAAATATTTTTGGCACAAATAATGTTTCGGACTTAAATCCAAAATAGTTTTTTTTATTTATTTATTTTTTCAAATAAAATTTAATATTTATTCGCTACGATATACACAAAGTTAACTAAGTTTTTTTGTATACCGTCACTTGTACATACTTCCTGTAATACATCTCTACAGCGGTAGTTACCCTGTGTCCGTGTAGCTTGAGTGTACTTGGCTGGGGGCGGTGTGACATTCCACTGTCAGCGCGCACGGAGATTACGTGTTTCGCTCTGCACTTTTGTTCCCCATTTACAAGCCTGCAATATGTTCTTCCTCCAGTTAAATGCTGACTTTGATATGTACTTGTATTTTTTCCCAGACCGTGAATACTTCAATCGACGGGTACGTAATTACAGCATGTTATTCGAAGACGCCCCGTTAATCCGCCTTGGACAGGCGTGGTGGGATAATTTATATTCCTTCAGAAATGGGGAGACCTGTGTTCAGCAGTGGGGCATTGTATAAAGGGTGTTACCGATCATGTACATTAGGTTTTCAAACATAAATAATATAAAAATTACAAAAGGTATGAATAAAATATAAAAAGTTTTACGAAGAAGAGAAGTACGGGATTTATTTTTTAAAAATGATTTCATCTAAATGTTGACTACGTCTATTTTGGATAGCTCCGACAGTCGCACTCTTCGTGCTTCATAAAATATTCTTCTTGGAGTTCCTTCACACCGGTTTTATTTCCAATTCTTTCACGGTGTCAGTAATTAAACTTAGGGACGTGCTTCCCCTTAACGCATGAAAAGTTAGCCAACCTTGCTTTAATTTCTTAGAGTTAAGGATTTTAAAAAAGAATAAAAGATAAATAAATAAAACTGAATAAATAAAATAAAAGTTATATAAAATGTAATACTTTTAGTATATTACATTTTTTATATTAATATTTATATAGCTATATAAAATATATGATGTTTGATTTAAATAAATTGTCTGTAGGTTTATATAAATTTAAATTCAATCTTGTAATCGACTTCTATTTTCTCTCTGTATATTTCAATTTAATCGCTGCAAGGAAGGTTCGTGCGGCCGGCCCGATGCGTACATGTGAGTTATTTTTATTGCTAGAACAAAACCAGTATAAAGATAGTTATTTAGTTATGTTAACAGTCTGAACTCACGCGATATTGCTTTACGTATATTGCCGTGTCGACTAATGCTAAAAACAAATACTGTACATTTAATTCTTATTTGTGGAATTACATTGCGTCTTTCTTAATGTAATTCTGCAAGATGTTGGTAAATATGTAACCGAAGTTGGTTGCACAATTTTAATTAAAATTCTTTCAATAAATCAATCATTACGGTAAGAATAGTCAATTGATGGCCATTGACGTACCTCAGTTATTTTTTTATGGGATAGGAGGGCCAACGAGCAAGCGTGTCGCCTGACGGAAAGCAATCAACGCCGCCCATAGACATCTGCAGCGCCATAGGCAGTGCGGAAGCGTTGTCGGCCTTTAAGGAAAGTGACATTATGGGAGTGGGAGGGGAGGGGGAGTAGGAGGAGGAGGGTTTTGGGCGTCTGGAATTCAAGCCGCTCACCGTACGAAGCGCGGTAGCTAAACTACCATTCAGACGCCGGTTTTTTGCGGGAGTGTGGTAATTCCCCGTGCGAGCCGACCCATTCATGCTACAAACAAATAATATGCCATTTTTGACAAAGTGTTCGTCTGCAGCGTGGCTCTACCACTAATGTATCTCCGACAAACGTGACCAGCCCATTGCCACTTTAGTTTACTAATTCTACAGATTATATCGGTAAGACGAAAATATATTTTAAATAATTCTAAAGCTTTACAAGAAGAAGGAATGTGGCACTAATTAATATGACATGTGATGAAAGGGAAAGGAAAACATTCTGGAATTTATAAAGGAAAAACAGAGTCAATATGTTTTTCATGTATGTACATAAGATAATTGAAGGAACAATCGGTTCCGTTTGTCTTAAGTTAATATCAATCAAAGAGAAAGCGTACGTGTGAGATTCACACATGATTGTATAGGCGACGTAAATAGAAAAAGAAATTGAAAAAAGCTTTATTACACCTTTTTTATTAATGGAGTCAGGCGTTACTTTGCGGAAATCCATCACTATATGGACAGTCAAAAGTTTTACTTAGCTAAGATCCGCGACAAGCAAAACAATAACAGAAAATTAATAATGTGTGTTTTTCCGTTGGGTTTAGTGGATTATTTGGAACTTTAAACCAAAAACTTACCGAAAATCGGCCATCAACTCTCCACCCACCAACCACTATACACAACGCCAAACACACACTATCACTTTTCCATCTTGTACACGACACGTGTTTCGCCCCAACACGAGGCATCTTCAGGTACAGTAGACTCTACGGAAGACAACCGAAAAGTCATTTTTCGGTTTCGGTCATGACTTTTCGGTTGTCTTCCGTAGAGTCTACTATACCTGAAGATGCCTCGTGTTGGGGCGAAACACGTGTCGTGTACAAGATGGAAAAGTGATAGTGTGTGTTTGGCGTTGTGTATAGTGGTTGGTGGGTGGAGAGTTGATGGCCGATTTTCGGTAAGTTTTTGGTTTAAAGTTCCAAATAATTCACTAAACCCAACGGAAAAACACACATTATTAATTTTCTGTTATTGTTTTGCTTGTCGCGGATCTTAGCTAAGTAAAACTTTTGACTGTCCATATACACCTTTTTTTACAATAACTAAAATTAAAACCTTAATAGTATAATAATATACAAATAAATACACAAAACAAAAAGAAAATAATTTTAATCTAACAACTATCATAAAATGCTTCTTGCTCAGGCGTTCTATTGGAGCACCTGGCGCTGGTTTTCAGCAAGAACCAACGTGGTCAGATCGCGGACCACAATGACGACATTCATATTGACACACACACATACATACACATACATCCATATATATACTACTACTCATGCTCATATACACATAAATACACATACACACATATAATAAAATTAAAAACAACTAAGTCATGTAATAAATTCACCTTATCCAAAAGAACAAGTTCCTGATTGCATACTTAAAATTAGATTTTTGTATTTTTTTAAATATATTTAAAGTATATTTAAAAAAAAATAAATAGACGATTCCCTCATTATAATAAATATTTGTATGACGTATAGAGATATCTTCTCCGAGCCTAGGCATTTGTCCATGTTATAAATGTATTATAATTAACAACCATCTCATAAATGTTTGGGTGGGTTTATGATTGTAAACTGTTTAATTATTATTTTTTATTAATATTTTAACGTTTTTTATCCCTGCTTGGTAAAGTTCTGTATTGTTTGGTGAATATTCAGTCGAAATTGATGTAGACATTTTTTTATGGGATAGGAGGGCAAACGAGCAAGCGTGTCGCCTGATGGAAAGCAAGCAACGCCGCCAATGGACAACCGCGACACCACAGGAGTCGCGGGAGCGTTGCCGGCCTTTGAGGTATGTATAGGCTTGTTTTTTGAAGGTTCCAATGTCGTATCCGTTCGGAAAGACCACCGAGGGTAGCTGGTTCCACAAACTGGTGGTGCGTGGAAAGAAGTTACGAGAGAAACGCACCGTAGTAGATCGCCACTCATCCAGATGGTGGGGATGAAATTTTCTTTACGGCGAGTGGTGCTGTTGTGGAATTCGGCGGCGGAAATTATTCCAAACAATTCCTCGGAGCACTCCCCATGATAGAAGCGGTAAAAAATGCTGAGAGATGAGACAGCTCTCCGCAGCGTTAGAGGATCAAGCATTTGACGTTAGCAATGATAAACAAAATTATTTTTTACATTAACCCACGGATTTTATCCGAGTCTGATTGGTGGTGTATCCGGACTCGGAATAAATATCTCACCTGGATGGCTGTCCACCTACCACTGTGCGATTTAGTCGCAGTTTTCTGCCACGAACTGTACAAATGTCGAACAATTTGCCACCTGCGGTGTTCCGACGTGATTATGACATGGGGCCATTTGCAGATGCATCTAAGACGCTTCCGGCGTTGTGACCCGCACGCTCGTTTGCCTGCTCTGCATAAAAAAAATTCCCGATACGGGAATCATATCTGTGACCATATGTCTCCATAGATTAGAATATTGACAATCTGATTGTCACTAACCTAAATTAACGATAGCATATGGCTTACTATGCAATTTGTTAAGTTCCAAATTCGATCATAACCCGTTACCTTTTTGAGATGAGTTCGATACAGTTATATAATTAAGATGTTGAGTACATCCTCTTGCGAAGAGTTACAAACATACTTTACGAGGTGCCGTGGGAATTATAATATTTTTTTTGCTTTGTGTGTTTTTATGACACCTCGTTTCAGGTTGTTATGATCGTGGTTTCCTGTTCATGTAAATATGTTGAAATTGATTATCTTTATATTAGGTTTAATAAATTAGCGTTAGTCAATTTAGGTCAGTTGGAGGGGGGGTTGATAATACCACCCGCGACCTAAAAAATCTACCTACGGATTCAACGGTCGCGGGTTTTATGCTCGCATAGGGATACATACATGTATGGCCAAAAGATATTTATTCAGAGTTAGGTTACCTCTACAATCTGCGTTGGGCAAGCCAATGAGAAGACGCGGTCCCAGCACAGGCGTGTATATAGGCAGTGAAAAAAAATGTTATGGTGCTCAACTCAATGTATTTTTTTATACTGAACTCCGCTTGACTCAGTGATAAGGGATACGTGTTCAAATGTAGGTCTAAACTAAAACGTTTTTGACGTTTACTAGGATTTCTAGTATTGTGAATACCATTACAAATAGTCAAGTGTCCTAAGATCTTGTGACTTATTAGGTCTTTGACGTACCTACTTCCTTCGAAGTCAATAGTCCTGGGTTCAATTTTGTAGTCTGGGTGCTCCGTCAATCCACCTTGGACAAGCGTGGCGGGCTTATGTCCATTGCTATAGAAATGGTGAGAATGAATTCACGACCCCTAGTGACGTTATTTTTTTTAAATATAAATTATGTTTTATGAATTAAGTTTTGTATTGTATATATTTTGTGTAATATATGAGGTATATGGATGGTAGATAAATTTTTAGAGGTACATTTAGGATACATTTTGCCCTTAAACATCAAATTTTCTGTGTAAATGTTTAATAATTTAAAAAAGTATAGATATAGACTAACTATTCGATAATCGTTGCTTTTGAATAAAAATCAAAGAAATTTATCTTTAGTAACAACACTGGCTGAAAAATGTGGAATCGATAACTGGCATCAACTCAACAATAAACCATAGATAAACCTTGACTGCTTCAAACGAAAAACTGGCATGGCCAAAAGAAAAAAAAAAAAGATTTTATTTATGATCCTTTCAATTGTTACATTGCAAGCGTCTTTGTCATTTTTTTATTCATGGCACGTGCGATAGTAACATCTGTTGGGGCCACGCAAGCTATCGTCGATTTTATTATCAGAACGCTTAGGTTTATAATAGCGTGCGCACAATTATAATGTTAACGTTAAACAATTATGTTTATTTATCTATATGAAATAAAGCTCAGTTTTGAGTATAAGTAGTTAGAGAGTTCTGTACAATATGAATTCATTTGTAGCTAGTTTTACAATTTCGGCGTCTTTTATTAATTTGAAAGGTGACATGCCAGATGTTACGATTAAGTTTTCAATCAATAAAAAGGAGGAAGTGACGATTCGGATAAGTAACAACACACTACATTATATACATATATTTTTTACATCCCTCTTTAGTTTATGCATCTGTTGTAAATTTGAATTGAATCTGATTCATTATTTATATTGGTTTATTATTGATATCGGTTTATTAATTCCAGTAATGAATCAGATTCGAATTCAGGGGATGATGATTGATGATTATTAAAATGAAAGAATACCGTATGTATTTGAAAATCAAGGTTTTAATTATTTTATTAATACTTATGTAATATGTCGTTTTATTGCTATATTCGATCTTAAGTCTATGAAATTCAGTCCCTTACCCCCGTTAAACTTTAAGCTTAGATCCATTGCATTGATTTGAGTTAAACTTATACATTTTCGTTGGTTAATATTTCCGGAGAACCAGAGTCACCAACATAGCTCTTCATGTTAACAGACTGAAGTGTCAATGGGCTAGACACGTTTGTACGAAAGCCGACAATCGTTGGAGTAGACGAGTGCTGGTGTGGAGACCGCGACTCGGCAAACGTAGTGTGGGACGCCCCGGGGGATTAGTTTCTTATTGTTTAGTAATTTATTATCAAAATATTAAATCATATAATGCTGGTATATTAACTGCTTTATCAAATCGAATTGGAGATGTTTTAATTTTAATAATTATTGCTTGAATAATAAATTATGGTAGATGAAATTATATTTTTTATTTAGCTCGCCCGGGGATGTATCGGAACTTCATAAAATCTGTTTCCTTGGCTTGCTCCTTTGCCCTCCTAATGTTCCATAAAAAAGCGGAGTTAAGTGATAGTATTTTTCTATAATATATTACTGCGTTTCATATTCGTAGTGCTTCTGTACTTTGAGGAGTAGGAATTCATTATCCCTGCTCTCGCGGTACAAAATGCGGAACTTATTATTGATGAAGTTCTATGAGGGTTGTAGTACTTACCTGGTCAGCTTTCGATCGAGCCGGCCCATTTGCGTTATAGCATGGCTTTGCCATTATTTAAATAATTCTGACGTCGTTTTATTCTCACTGAATAAAACGACGAATAACTTTCGTTTGTTCACCACGTACTATAAGATTTAATAAAAAAGAAGATAACAAATTTGCATTTGCTGCCACAAACGCCTCTAATAATTATATTCATTCGATTTTAAAAGTAAACATCCAAGAAATAAAGGTGAGGGAAAACGTAAATTCTGAAAACGAGAGCGTAAACATAGATGGTTTAAATGCAAATTTCTCAATACTTTTCGTACTGTTCTTGAAGTTCGTATGTCAGTGGATCAAGGTTTATTATTGCCATAATAAAAAGCAAGTTAAAAAATATTTGTTTTAAGTTCAACAAACGAGACCAATGCTAAGTAAATAAATAGGTGCGAGCGATTCTCGATGTAAGTGAAAAAAATAAAAAAATAAAACTGCAAATCGGTTCGTATCGTGGGTTCACGATATTCCGCATATATATATATATATATATATATATATATATATATATATATATATATATATATATATATATATATATATATATATATTTTTTTTATTTCTTTGATGGTGTCACGAATACCCTATACCTAGTTATAGTTTTGTAGTAGATCTACATACAAGATGAGAAGAGAGAATTACACGACACATTCACATCAATAAAAAAGTTTTCTTTTAATATTATTTGTAATAATAATTGCAAATACATATATTTATAATATTTAGTTTTTTTTATACATCCTTTGAGTATTGGGAGACATTTTAGACATCCTTTGAGACATAGGGATACTATGTCTTAAGTAATAGATGTTGACCCACCACAAAACTTCAGAACCGATAACCCCAATATTTTTACATCGTCATGCTAGCATACAAATTTTCCATTAACGTACAAATCTAATCGGAACAGACAAAAGGAAACGGATAATCATGTTATAACAGTACTTTTTGCACACAGCTCTTGATGTTAGATTTAAAAATGTTTATACTCATATCTTTCTTTCGTTCAATAAATTAAAAACAAATTTAATTTGTTGACACAGAAAAATACTGGCAAAAATAATACAAAAAAAATTGTTCTTGGAGCAAATTGTGCCAATATTTCTGCATCGTCTTGCTAACATACAAATTTTCCATTAACGTACAAAGCTCATCAGAACAGACAAAAGGAAACGGATAATCATGTTATAACAGTAGTTCTGCAAACAGCTAACATTCGACCGCACTAAAAAGTTTTGTACCGTAATGTAGCGTATTAGTGCTACAAGGTAAGTTTAAGTGATTTTGAGATTTGGAATTAGGTCTGTTAAACTAGTAACATATCACTAATGTAACTGAATGTAATAACTATAATTCATTTGTGAAGATTCAGAGAAGTATATATAGCCGCAGAATCATAGCCCGATCCGCGGCTGACTTTTAATAAATAGTATAATATATATATATATATATATATATATATATATATATATATATATATATATATATATATATATATATATATATATATATATAGCTAAGATCCGCGACAAGCAAAACAACAGAAAATTAATAATGTGTGTGTTATTGTTTTGCTTGTCGCGAATCTTAGCTAAGTAAAACTTTTGACTGTGATGGATATAGTGATGGATTTCCGCAAAGTAACGCCTGACTCCATTAATAATTATATTATATAATAAGTCATTAAGTTATACATAAGACTAAAATTCATTGGAACATACATCGCGATTCAAAATAACATTAAAAAAAAGATAAGATATTATAAATAGATCAACATATGACTCGCGTGAGGCGAGCTTTAACATAATATGTAATATAAACACATAGTTTTTATTTTATAAAATTCCTTTTATTTACCGAGTGCGAAACTTTATAAGTAGGAAATGCAACTTACGGAGTCCGATCTTACTTCATTAATGCTGTTAATGAGTTCGCCTTGTTTCATTGACCCCACTCACATTTGACCTCCTGCACACTCTCCATGTTGCCGAGCGAAATGTAAGAGATTTCAAGTAATCGATCTTGAATGAAATCAACGGCTGTTAAGAAACATAGTTTTCTGTATATAGGAAACATACTTTTGTGTACATATGGGATTATACTCGATATTCATACGAACACAATTGCATAATGAAGTGTGTGTATCGACATTACTAGATTTTCCTTAGCTCATGCATATGTAAAACACATGTCTGAGTTTTTGAGCGCGCGCTTTAGTTAAGAAAACTAAAGCGGAAACGTCTTGGGAACGGCTGAACTGATTTCGGAGTTTTTAGTTTTAGAAGACTTTTTACCCTAGAAATATTGGGAATTCCTTCACGAAAATTGAAAAACGAAACAGGGTGAGGTTGCAGTCTCGGGTTTTCATCGTAATCAGTAGCCATTACTGAACTATATATAGCCTGTGTTATATATTTGGCGTGACCCATCCATTAAGTGTCACTTGGCTTGATAGATCGTTGTATATACGTGAACAACCTACAGGTAAATTACCTATTACCTATTGACTACCTATAGGTTGTTCCAAAAACAGTATCATCATCATCCTCAAAGGCGCTTTAGCCTCGGTTGAGCCTCGTCCTTTCTCCCTCCAATTTGTGACGCCGAGAGTTTAAGGTCCTGCTCGACTCCGTCGTGCTGCCTGAGTTTTAGCCCGCCTCAGTTTCTTTGCCCATCCGGTTTACCATTCAGTAAAAGGGTGCTCGGGTTTCACCCACTTACAGTGGGTACAACCCCAGCGTACAATTTTAATAGTTTTAGTGACATTAGGCTCCTTGTACATATGGTAGAACTCGGTATAACTCGTGGTTATACTGAGTTCGCTGTCTCTCATTTTCAGCACTGCACCGAAAATGTGTCATAGAATAATATAGGTATGAGAGATAGAAGAGGAAATTCTATTTGTTAAAAACTCCTTATCATCGTCATCATCAACAGCCTGCCTTAAGTCACTGTTAAACTTAGGCCTCTTCAATGACTTAGTTCGATCTTCGACTGACTTAAATATTTCTCCTTCGGAAATTTATTTATATACTATTTATTAAATATTATTATATATATATATATATATATATATATATATATATATATATATATATATATATATATATATATATATATATATATATATATATAATAATAATATTTAATAAATAGTATATATAGATCGATTACTTGAAATCTCTTACATTTCGCTCGGCAACATGGAGAGTGTGCAGGAGGTCAAATGTGAGTGGGGTCAATGAAACAAGGCGAACTCATTAACAGCATTAATGAAGTAAGATCGGACTCCGTAAGTTGCATTTCCTACTTATAAAGTTTCGCACTCGGTAAATAAAAGGAATTTTATAAAATAAAAGCTATGTGTTTATATTACATATTATGTTAAAGCTCGCCTCACGCGAGTCATATATTCTAATTATAATTATAACACTACCATCTTTTTTTTAATGTTATTTTGAATCGCGATGTATGTTCCAATGAATTTTAGTCTTATGTATAACTTAATGACTTATTATATAATATAATTATTAATGGAGTCAGGCGTTACTTTGCGGAAATCCATCACTATATGGACAGTCAAAAGTTTTACTTAGCTAAGATTCGCGACAAGCAAAACAATAACACACACATTATTAATTTTCTGTTGTTTTGCTTGTCGCGGATCTTAGCTAAGTAAAACTTTTGACTGTCCATATATAATATAATATTTTTTTTGTTTATGTTTATATTTAGTTCTTTATGCTAACGGTAAATTTTTCAGACTGTAAATAAAATAAAGTATTAGAATATGATTCGTATACATTGTATACATTGGTGATGTGTGTTTTAGGTTTTTGGTGTTAGTGACAATGATTAAAGCTCTACTAAATCATGCGAGTCATATTTTGTCTATTTATAATACTACCATAATTTAAAAAATTGTATAAAACACTTTTTTTTTAAAAGAAAAGAATTTTTTGTATTGAGCAACATAGGTATTAAATAATCGATGATTTTGCTGACTATAATTTTTGTTTATAATTTTGACGTATCACCCATTTTAACGTGAACAGGCAATATTCTTTTTGTTATTTGGAACCTTATAAAATTCTTATATCTCTATCTACTTATATCTCAAAGGGCGGCATGACATTTCCTAAGCCTATGGTTTTGCAAATGTGTATGGGCGGCGTTGATTGCTTTCTATCAGGAGACACGCTTGCTCATTTAGGTCCCAATCCCATAAAAAAACTATTTTCGTTTATCTTACTTAAGTAAGTTTTCACTTTCCACCCTTACATGGGAGAGACTTATGATTATTATGATACAAAGACTTATGATACAGCGACTTATGATACAGCGACTTATGATACAGCGACTTATGAAAAAGCCATCGTTGTTCTATTGCGATTACATTGGATTCGAATTGTGCTAACCGGTCTTCAACATTATCGACTGTTATGCACAATATTTCACCGTTATTTATTGTCCTGAATAAATTCAATAAATTGAATAATCATGCTGAATACACAATTTGTAGGAATGGGGCCGGACAATAAATTATTGATTGAAGTTAGTTCACAGTTATTTATATTATATTATACTATGACATTATATTACACAACCAATTTCTACAATAACTTTGTTATCTAGACCTGACTGAATGTCGCGATATTCGGAATAATGTATCTATTTTATCCCACTTCAATAATAGAGAAAATCAAAATCCATCCAAGTTTTGGTAAAACGGTCATCATTTTATCTAGACGTATTGTGACAAGCTGAATTTACATTTTAAGGTAATTTAAATTATTTTACTTCACAATGGCCTAATATTATAGCTGAATGCATTACAGAAGCAGAGATACAAACAAGAATATAGTAATATGAGTAATATTATTTCTAAACTCTTAATGGCAGCTATAAACAATTGATCTACATTTTTATCACTTTTCTCACAACCATTGTTTTATTATGTAATAAAGTTGAGTCTAACGCCTAGTCAACTACTAGTGATGGGAATATCTTACCTTCCTATTATGTAGAGATGTAATTTTTATACGAAGCTAAAATATCCGTAAGTCACTGAACTTCAGTTTCTTTTCTTCCCTTCTTTGATCTAAAAAAATAGACAATAAAATAACAAATCATTAATCCTAATTGATGTGTATCATGACCTAATTGGTTCAGAGATGAAATTACTACGTTCACAGTCAACGGTCGCGTGGTAGATTTCCATGTCGGGATGTGTTTATGGCAATGTATGGCCTACAGATAATTGAGTGTGGTTGACGCGCCATCTTAGAAAAGACAAGCATAGCCATTCTGTGGAACCAGCTACCTTTAGCGGTATTTTTAACCTTCAAAAACATGCCTACACTTATAAAGACTTCGTATGGAGCGATGTTTCCCTGGACGACGCGTCAAATAGAGCGAAGTGGAAGGGTAAAACGAGGAAGGCAGAACCCACAATCATATGATATTAATAATTGCCCATGAGATCTCTCTCATCTCTCTGAGGGGAGAAAATATGTCTACACATTTCTTAAAATCTGCCATGCTTGCATGGTCTATGGTGTTACACTTGACTATGAGCAGCGTTGATTGTATTCCATCTGGTGCACGCTTGCTTAAAAAGCATTAAGAGCTTTGCCCGCCCAGGATTTTTGTATTTAATACATTAATGCTGTAGGTTTTTAATATATTAATGCTCTCAACTGAATTAAAACACGATTGAGAACACTGTCAAACTTGTAAACGCCCTTCACTATTCGTTCTATCAATTTTGTAGTTTCGCGGTTAAATTTATTGAAGTATTGCTTAGGTGGTAATTCGATACGTACATAACTTAGGTATCGGACTACCTACGCGCGACTATCGTTATATTGGTTGCATTGCGAACTTGAAATAGAAATGTTTGTTTAAGCCCAACTAACTTATTATATTATATACTAGCCTTTGCCCGCGGCTTCGCTCGCGTGGAATTTGGTCAGTTTCACAATTTTGGCCATAGTGACTTCCACATAAACAATCCTACGGTACATCATCTTTGTGTAACTCCAATGGTTTAGGTAGCGTACGCCAAGATAGCTATCAGAGGCCAGATTTTTTTCCGACTTAATTGACATGTGCGATACATGTCATTAAGTATGACATGTATCGCGCATGTATATTACAACCAAAATTACCTAAAATCATTACAAATTGTAGCCTATATGTTTTTCCGATGTATAACCTATATTACTGTAACGTTTCATCCAAATCTGTTCAGTAGTGTTTTCGTGAAAGAGTAACAAACATACATACTCAAAAACTTTCGCATTTATAATATTAGTAGGAAGGATTAGTAGGAAGTAGGATTGTAGGTAAATACATCTATGAGCTATAGATTGTTCCATTAAAGTGGAGAGGGTTGTCTTGTAGGTTATATATATACACCCAATAACGTATGAGATTGACACTTGGCAATTTTTTCTGAAAAAAATACCGTAGTAATTCTATTGGTTATGATAATAGCCATATTTATTCCGAGTCTGGGTTTCCCATCAATATTTCTTGGAAAAGGGTAGTAGGTTAACGTCCATTCCTTCATAAATGGGAAGGCCCCGTACTCAGCAGTACTCAGCAGAAATATATGAGTTGTAAAAAATATCTTATCTTGCATCACGAATGCTTTCCTAAAGGCAACGTTATACATAAAAATCAATTTCATTTTTGTGTCTATCCAATTATTTCCTCTGATATAACAGATTGAAGAGTTACCTGAATACCGCGAAAATAGGCAACTTTTATTCTCATAGAACAATAAGTTACTACGCAATACTGTGCAAAAACCCTTAAATTGGGTTGAAAACAATGAGGTTTACGGATCGTGGGATCCATTTGGGATTCGAGTAGACTAAGATCTCATCATGCAACAATGAAGTAAGCCTTACGCGGCGATGTATATACTATTATTTACATAATAATGAATCCTTTGTTTTTATTCCGTTTCGACGTAGAGGTATTTGTAATGTGTGAGATAATATATATAATAATATTTTTTTAATGGGGGAGAAAGCGTCCGATGGAAAGCAATCAACACCCTCCATAGCCATTCGCAGTATCACAGGCATTGCAGAAGCATTGCCGGTCTTACAGAAATGTGTAGGCTTGTTTTTTGAATAGTAATTGGTTCATTCATTTATTCATTTGTCCAGAGATGTCCATTTGACTTTAAATATTGTCCAAATATGTCCAATTGACTTTAAATATTGTCCAAGTACGTCCATTTGATTTTAAATATTGTCCAAATATGTCCAATTGACTTTAAATATTGTCCAAGGATGTCTATTTGACTTTAAATATTGAATAGAAGCTAAGGTCCATTAAGAACAGAAGATAATGGTAGAGCCACGCTGCAGACGAATACTTTGTCAAGAATTGCATATTATAATACTTGTCTGTAGCATGATTTGGCCGGCTCGCGGCCCGGTGAAGTGTCACACTCCCGCAGAAAACCGGCGTCTGATTGGTAGCTTAGCTACCGCGCTTCGTCCGCTGAACGGTTGAGTTCCGGAAATGTAAAGTGATTCATTAATATAAAATATAATTCATTAATATAAAATATAATTCATTAATATAAAATATAATTCATTAATATAAATACATATAATTAATATAAAATGTAAAGTGATTCATTAATAAATTACCTTCACTTGGAAGAGTTTCTCTATATCGAAGATAAAACCCCCTAATGATCCCGTGTCGCCGTGTCAGTAAGGCTGGCTACGTTATAATATTTTACCTTGGAAGACTGAATGTTTTAAAGAATACATTAAATATCAAGCTTATGTTTTTTACAAGAAAGTAAAAAAAAAAATATTGATTATTTGTGTATTTCTCACAATTCTTTATACCTATTATTCACTAATGTTAACTTTTTTTCTTACAGGTAATAATCAACCAACAAGTGTTGTTGTTATTAAGTCCTGAGGGTAAGTAGCGAAGAAGTCCTCAAAACACCCTGGTCCAGAAGAAAGTCTGTTCACTTTTAATGAGAACTTTCAAAGTCATTATAAGTTAAATAATCCAATTTCGTCACATTTTGGTAAAAATATTTTTTGTAAGAAGGAGAAAACTTTCAACACTCTTAAAGTTCTTTAACCTTGACAAGTCACTCTCCACGCATTTATTTTTTTTCACTTTACTAAAATAAAAATGTTTTGGATAAACTTTCATGTAAATTATGCAATGAAAATAATAAACATGACTCTACAAAAGTATACACTCAAACATATGACGTCAAATTGCAGTGAGGCAAAAAATTTTGTTACACTGCAGTTTGACGTCAAAAGATAATATACTACAATATTTTCTTTCCATTTTTTTTGTGGAATAAGAATTTAAATAAGCAAGTGGGTCATCTGAAACGGACATACGCAATGTTAAGGGCACTGCAGATGCAGCCACTTAGCATACGAAATGCGGTGCCCAAGAGGTTAAATACCAGGTTTTTAACCTCTTGGGCACGATGCGTCAGTATAGTGGCTTTCGCGGACGCTATCGTCCTGTAAGATACGTCACTTTAATGGCGCACTTTAGTAACTATGGCGTGCCATCTGTACTACTACGGCGACACACGGGATCTTTAGGGAGTTTTATCTTCTATTTATTTAAACTCTTCCAAAAAAATTAATTTATTTTTCTATTCACTTTACATTTATATCTCATTCATATTTTATTCACAATTTATCAATTTACATTTTATATTCAATATCAATTTCTTATGCCGGACGGGTGACATATCTATGGAGAGATCGTCAGTCGAACTAATTTTATTGTTTTACTATAAAACAATTTCTTTATTTTAAATTTAAAAATTACGAATTTAAAAAGAAGTAATATAATATAAAAGGTTTTAATATATTCAAAGAAAAAGTTTTATTACATTAGTGATACATTTATCAATGTATATATAATCATTCTCACATATTTTTTTAATTTATTTATGTACCATCAACAGGAGTTACAATTACATACGTTATTCTAATAAATTCATACATGTTAAAAAGTAACCTTAATTTATAGATGGACACACCATTAACATAAAATGAAGCTAGACTAGACAATATCAAATATTATATATTAACTGGTAGACCCGTGCTCAGTGAGACATAAATGGGCTGATAAAAAAATTATATTAACGTGCATGTTAGATTTAATACGGTGCGTGAATTGTACCACACTATCATAACGACTATCCAAGTCATCGTTACTTCTCAAGTACTTGTGGTATATTCACACTACGATAGAAGTGGGGCAATGGAACCAAACACGCTCTTTTTCATATCATGATAGAATAAATTAAAATTTTGTACACGTGCATTTATTCTGGGCACGGTAAACGTAATGCAACCTAAAATTTCAGGACTGTCTATGTCGTTATAACGAATTCTACTTTTAAGTTTATCCATATGAAAATATGTCAGTCTTTGTTGGAACTTGCGCTTCATGCCAGACATAAACGCAAGATGTTTTATAATTTTTTTTTCACTTTTTTTATACAATATAAGTGAACTTTATAAAACGGGTTCTAAACCATGCTATTATATTCCGCAAAACTTCGCGGAAGGCATAAAATATAAGGTTTTTTTGTATGGATAAGCCTGAAAAATATTATTTCATACTTGTTTTGTCTTCACATCTACTGTACAAAGAAACAGCCCCGTGCATAATTTAGTTGTGCCTAAGAAGTTAAATTCTATCGATATGATGTTTGTTATATAGTGTCCCTCACTAGAACAAAACATGGAACATTGTTATTTGATTCCTCTATTGTTTTTCGCTTTCGTCGCCAGAAATGGCGAAAGGTGTCACTTGAATGTAATCGAGATGGTAGGTACCACACCATTGTATATTGTTTTCTGTATGCGTATGATAATTATCGGCAATTTCCATATCGTTTTGTGGAAGCAATATAGCTATGTCGCAATTGAGTAAACTTAAAGTAACACTCAAGTTTATGGACGATCTAATTGGCTTAGTGGCGAAGCTACCGCTTTCGGAGTTAACGGTTGCGAATTCAACTCTCGCATCGGGATAAATATATGTTCTACATGTATTTATTTCGAGCCTTGAGAAGTTCGGTGGGTTAATTCCATACCGCCAGAAATGAGAGGTTGTAAAAATCAAAATACAATCATCAGGTGACACGCTTGCTCGTTTGCCCTCCTATACCATAAAAAAAGAATGGCGTATAATTTGTTTCAAGCATGAATGGGCCGGCTCGCCCGGGGAAGTATCACACTCCCGCAGAAAACCGGCGTCTTGAGTGGTAGCATAGCTACCGCGCTTCGTCCGGTGAGCGGTTGTCGTGTGTCCCTCAGGTGACACGCCTGCTCGTCTGCCTTCTTATCCCAATAAAAAATATTAAGTAGCAATGATTTAATTTTTTATTGAAAATTCTTACCTCCCTCTTACAACTATTATACTAACACTGAAACATCTATATGGACAGTCAAAAGTTTTACTTAGCTAAGATCCGCGACAAGCAAAACAATAACAGAAAACTAGTAATGTGTGTTTTTCTCCTGGATGAAGTGGATTTATTTGGAACTTAAACCAGAAACTTACCGTAAATCGGCTATCAATTCTCCACCCACCAACCACTATACACAACACCAAACACACATTACCACTTTTCCATCTTGTAAACGACACGTGTTTCGCCCCAACACGAGGCATCTCCTGAAGCCTCGTGTTGATGCCTCGTGTTGGGAAACATCTTTCTGACCTGTGGATGTCTTAACACAGTATTTTATGTTCACATAACAAGTTAGACGAGAAGGGTGTCTTATAAAAATACGAAGTTGAATATCGTAATTAAAGTATAACGACGCTTTTGAGTGTTAAATGTAAAACATATTCTATTAGAGTAATAAACTATCTTTAATGTATTAGTTGATTGATGAATGGTGTACATACTTGATTGAAGAGTAAGATAGGAGCCAGGTTTAACGACCCCTAACGTTAAAATACTAATTACTGCAGCCTCCCCGCCGTACAACAAAGTAAACGTCAATTATTTTCATAACTAATTACATGTTAAGTGCCCGTCAGTTTCACACGTACTTCAACGCATCCTGGTTGTTAATTTCGTTTTATGGCTAAGGAAGGCAAACGAGCAAGCGTGTCGCCTTTCAAAAGCAATGAACACCGCCCGTAGACATTCGCAGTGCCATAGGCATTACAGAAGAATTGCCGGCCTTTAAGAAATGTGTAGGATTGATTTTTGAATGTTCGAATGTCGTATCGGTTCGAATTCACCATAGCTGGTCCCATTGTTCATGAAAATCGTGACCTTCCACAAACAGATAGACACGTGACGAACAAGTTTTTCACTCAGCTAACAAAGTTCGGATGCATGGTAACCTCTAAACTGGATTCTACACGGCATCGTATACCAGGAAACGACTTCGCAAGTTTTGCAGGCACGAGAGCAACTCGATGCTGCCACGACTCCTTCTGACCTCACTTGCTATCTGCTTTAAAAGGTTCAAATCAGACGTTCGACAGACTATCGAGCGAGTAGATTTTCAATCCGTAAGGTAGAAATCGATAAGACTTATTTTGTTTTCTCTTTGACTAACTGTTTAGGATGATTAATAAAGCGTTACTTTGCGGATATTTATTTTTAACTTTGCTCAGATCTACAAAAACCAATAGGAAAAATAAAAGAAGGTACAAGATCTTAAAAGCATTAATGGTTTTATTAATATAATAAAATAAAATCATTCTATTTTTTATTTCTTTATTAAAATCTTTCTATTAGGCTTTCAATTATTGTTGAATAGTAATTAAAATATCCCTAGTTTATTATACACACCCACACTTGTTGTTAAAAATAATATATACATAATGTTTTAAAAGCCCCGCCAATCCGCATTGGACAAGCGTGGTGGGTTAACGTCCGTTCGTCTAGAAATGGAGAGGCCCGTGCTCAGCAGTGGGACATATATGGACTGTAGAAAAAAAGTAGGAATTGACTTTAATTTATTTTCATATTACTTGTTCTTATAGCAAAACGAATTAACGAGCAAACGCTTCACCCTATTGTAAGTGGTCACTGCCGCCAATAGTTATCCGCAATACGGGAGGCGTCACAAATACTGAAATTTCATGCACGTACGAGGAAGGAGAGAGCGAAGAATATATTGGACTGGAAAGATGTTCTGGACCAGACCAGGATTAAAGGCGCTATAGCTGCCGGTGGGCCTTACCCGCGGCTGTAGCGCTTTTGATGATGATTTTTTTAAAAATTTGATGAACGTATATTCTGGCAAAAAGGTTGGAATCGGAATGAATTTCAACTTATATTTAAATAAAATCGAGAAGGTGAACAAAGGTAGTAAAAAACGAATAAAGTGTCACAGTGAACAAAATTCCTAATTCCATTAGGAATCAAAAAAATCTTTGATAGACTCAATTACTTTGATTCCTTTAACACGATATTTGAATTAATAGAGATATTAATCAATATCAATATACCCGTAACACTTCACTTTCGACATTGGCCGTCCTAAAAATGAGAGGTGTTGCCATAATCTTCTCGCTTAGCAGGCGGATTGGGGATTCTGTTATCCATCAATTGTATGCCGGTAATGGTATTTTGCTCTTAAAATTACTTCATACAAATGGGATGGGAAGATATGAGGTACCCTATTCCGCGGGAAATCACACTGAATGCAAAATTTCATTATTTTTATAAATGAAGAGTCATTGTGGATTGTGGATGTGGATAGAAGAATTGGTAGGGAAAGAACAAGGAGAACATATAATATTTTGATTAAATCGCAATACTCCAGAAAGACCACACCAAAAGTGTCCTTAACCGTCGAGCTTATATGAAGAGAATGATGAGTGTGGATGAAGCAAAGAAAGTTTGCCGGGATCGTAGCAGATGTAGGTCTGTGGTTTCTGTCTACCCCTACGGGAAACAGGCGTGATTATATTTATGTACATAAGTCATTGCTATTCTATTTCCATTCATTTCTGTTTTCAATTTATATTAAGGTTTCAGGAAGTTTATTTATAATATCTATTTAAAGCATAATATAAAAATAATTAACTTTATATCTGCCGGCGGACTCAGCCCTTTAGCAATTTCAAACAAATTCAATTTACAGTAAAACAAATTGCTCGTATAACAACGCCTTTTATGTACGCGAGACCCGTTGAAGACATCTAGCTCGATGGCGATAAATTAAATTTAGTGAGACAAAAGCAATTAGACGGGGCACACATTCATTCTTCATTTCTTAGTTATTCTAAGGCTGTGTACACACTAGCGTATGTCACGCTGTGATATTCTGACTAGTTTAGAAATTAATTGTTTTATTTCACTGTCCATATATGTCCCAATGCGAAGCACGAGCCGTTCCTGGACTAACGGATACATACCCACCACGCTAGTTCCATGCGAAATGGTGGGACACTGAATCGAAATAAATACTTCTAGACCATACATATGTACATATCGAGGGTAAAATGCGTAAATTTTAAAAAAAAATTATGCATATTCGGGATACGTGCAAAAGCGAAAACGTAGTAAACCGCAAAAATGAAATATCGAATGTATGTAATAGATAAATCAATTATAATTTAAAAAACAATGTAACAGTTTATTAATAATTTAATGCTTTGTAACCATAAGCGACTTATGTATTTAGACCTCTACGTACGTAATAATTAATAAAATTTGTACGCCATAAGTGGCAATGTGATGGAGCTTTTAAACATCTTTTTTCATCTTGTTACACCTTACATTATGCAAATAAATAATTATTATTATTAGAGATAACTAACCAACAGACTCAAAACATTTTTAAGGTTTCTAAAAAAATTGTATTTGATCACTCATAAACAGTTCCAACGCTGTACAAAATTTTCTATTAGCGTAGAGCTGAAAGACTCACACCCTTCGACGCAGTATTTTTTTTTCTGATATGCAATAAAAAAAATTACAGTACAGTGTTTTCCCTTCTTTGCGTCGATATATGTATACAGGTATCCCAGAACTCAACGTCAAGCCGAAACGGGTTGACAGGATTGATTGTAACCATCATGAGAAAAATCAGAAAAAAAATCTATCCCATGCAGTTTGAAAAATTATGGGCATTTAAGAAAAACCTAGAAATTTGGTCAAACTGTAACCATTTTTCGGTTATTGTGGTTAATTTTCATTATTTTTGTTCAGCAAACTTTGGAAGGTCATTATTTTTTACTGTGATTCTAGAAATGTTATTTTGGGTTACGGCAAAATAATATTTCTAGAATCACAGTAAAAAATAATGTCACGATTGTGACTGTATATAATAGATATGTCTTATTTTGTATACGGGTTACTTTTTTATTGCAGAATACAATGCAAATGCAATAACCAGTCTGAACGGAGAGTCAGACTGAACGGAGTTTGTTGAGAATGTTTGAGTGAGTGTCAGATGGACACTGGCGAAATAGGCGTTATGTCACAAGTCTAGTTTACTGTACCATCAACACAATGGCGGTGATAACTTCTCTAGTGTGGACACACCTTAGATCGATATCAGCGGCCTCAGCGGGCAAAAACCAAGGATTTTCGTACAATCATAATGGTGCGTGTGGGAAACGGGCGGTATGCGTAATTGTTCATTGTTTCGTTTGTTTTCAACAGCCGTGTTGCGAAGTAAGGAAACTTGGTATGTGACCGTAAAATACTGTTTTAACTCGGCCACAGGTCAGAAGGACGTTCCGAGATAAGTATAATAGTTGCAAGAGGAAGGTAGCCTTTAAGTCGTCCTCGACTCCATCTAGCCATCTGAGCTTAGACCTTCCGCGGCTTCTACGACCATCTGGTTTACCGTCGAGTAGACGTTTGGGTACTCTAGCCTCGTCCATCCGTATTACGTGCCCAGCCCAACGAAGGCGTCCATTTCTGATGGTTTTGATGACGTTCAGCTCATTGTGCACCTCATAAAGCTCGTAGTTGTAAAGTGTACGCCATAAGATACGCCTTAAAAAATTTTTCCTTAGAGACTTTAGAGAGAAAAATTTTAAGGCGTATTTTTGGTCCTGTGTTGAAAAATGAGCGATTTTCGACAATACAATTTCATTGTAATATGAATAAAGCGTAGACTTTTCCCGCCAACTTACATCAGTGCCGTTGTGCTTGTATTTCATTTACGCCATTGACATTTATATTGTATAATTGTTGATGGCGTAATATACAATATAGTTCGATTAAGACTTATAAGTGTGAAAAAGACCATAGAATGTTTTGGTAGAATAGCCACCGATTTATGAAGACGTACGTAACAAGCTGAGTAGTAAAATTTAAAATACGTGTTATTATTGTATTTTACTTGACACTGGCATAATAGTTATAACGAATTGCCATCAAAGAAAATAAAAAAAAAACAAAATAACGCGCATTAAATAAACAGTTTTAATTAAACTACACAGTGTACAGTAAATACGCAAACACGGTTAGTTAAAACACAGTTTTTTTATTTGCATTGCAACATTCCGTGTGCTTTATATGCAAAACTAACTATCAGGAGAATCAATGGTACCATTTAAAGCCCTGCGGACTAACAACCTGCCATGTACGCGTTCAAAACTGACGCGCAGTGGGCCTGGTCGACCTCGGAAGCGGGTGGCCCGAGTCACGAACTTACGCGAATATAGGCTGGACAGTCAAAGCTTAATTCGCTGAGATCGGCGAAAATAAATTGGATAAAGTAATATTGTGTATTTACAAAAAAGCATATAATATATGAGGATGATCTGAATTTTCCCACCTAACAAAGATACAAGATATTTTTTTTTCATATTTATTTTTTATTTTTCAATTCCTACTATCAGTTTAGACTCTCCCTATATATGTATATTTATATGTCTTGTTCAGATTTTCAATCGTTAATAAAATACTTTTTATTCATCCACTCAAGTTCAAATACAGTTTTTTAAACTTGTAATGGATGACATTTGATGTTAATACAGTTTTTTCAAATATAACCTTTATTATTTTGGGTTTTATATCGGAAAAAAATTATCTTATATTAGATATTTCGCAAGATATAAATTTAGGAATAAATATCGTCAGAAGGGATGCGTGTAGATCGCTAGAAAATAAATACTTCTTATAGCGATAATATTAATTTTAACGGGCTAAAGAGATTGAGTCTCTTTAGCCCGTTAAAATTAATATTTTAGCGGCGGTTTGAAACTTACTCACTGAAAAATAATTGTCATACAGAATTAGGTACCAGCTACTTACGGAAAGAACACCTAAGCGAGTTGAATCTAGCAACAACGGTTTTCATTATAGAGTTGGAGTTATCCCGTATTCTGTGAAGGAACGAGGCTGTTCGTTTTCGCAAAATGACTTAAAAGCCATCGGTGCGGGCTTTAACGAACAACAAATAGTTATTGAGATCAACATTATGAATATAAAAATAAAATCTAAGGAAAACAATTTCACAATCCTAGCAGTGCACAATATAGTTTATTTTTTGAGTTTTGGGTTAAAACCACTAACCTAAATCTATTTTTGTCGTGCAATGCATGTGAGACTTAGGTAAGGCTGACACTACAAATTCATTTTCACAAAATACATATTATATATTCATGAAATGAATTTCAGTGATTAAATTAAGAATGATCGAATTACTAAAAGTCTAATTGTAAGTTAAAGACATTGTTATAAAAAACATTTATAATTATGATCAGCTATGTACTTAAACCAAACACAGTTTCACCGACCTTAGTCTACCTTATTCGTCAGAGATGACACTAGCCTCTAGGTAGTTCTGGAGGCTACACGTGCATCATACCATGAATAATTTAACGTCGTATGTTGCATACACATACATTGCAGTAAAGACGGTAATTATTTATGCAATATAATTACAATATTTTTTTTATATAGTTTTTCAAACAAAACTTACAATATTTAATATTATTATACTAGTTTTTTTTTATGGGATGGGAAGGCAAACGAGAAGGCGTGTCACCTGATGGAAAGCAACCAACGCTGCTATAGACATCCGCAGCGCCCCAGACAGTGCAGAAGTGTTGCCGGCCGAGTGTCGTTATGGGAGGGGGAGAAGGAGGGTAAGGGGATTGGGCCACCGCAACTCTACCGCTCACCAGACGAAGCGCGGTAGCTAAGCTACCACTCAGACGCCGGTTTTCTGCGATGCGGCCCATTCATGCTACAGACAAATAATATGCCATTCTTGACAAAGTATTCACACTCTATTCTGTCAAAGTATTGTAGTTTAGAAACTATGTTAAATGTAAAAAGAAACGATTAAGAATAACTGAGTAATGTGAAGACAGGGTTCGAGTTGGCCTTGGTTTGTAATAACGCAGATGGCAACACCAGCTATAACCGAGAAGTGCCAATCATTCTGAGGTAGCGAACATTTTTTGCTTCTGCCAGCTCCCCCACGTCGAGACATCACGCCCGTGGCTATACTTTGACGTGGTGTTCATAGTTTGCCCCAAGGTCGAGTAAACGATGTCTGTAACGCCTAGAATTAGTATGTAGTTTTTAAAAGATATAAAGATTTTAAAAAAGAAGATTTATTAAGTATCTCATTTGCAAAAAAAGTTAAAAATAATTGTAAAAAGGATTATAATAAATTATTTCCCATTTGTAAAATACTGCCTGTAGAGAAAAAATTCGAATACCTTATTGGTCTATATTATTACATTAGTAAAGATTATAAAATATATTTAAATAATAAATATAATACAAGAAGTGTAAAATGTAAAATACTTGTAGAAAAACCGATTATGATGGGGAAAGATTTCTAGAATCTAAGATATTTTTAGATTTGAAATGTTAAGACAAAGTTCGGAATTAACAAAAAATGTGTTGAAGTAAAAACTCAAGAAGTTATATCTTGATTTGAATAGTTATTGTTTTTAACATAGTATATATCGTTTCAAAATATAGTATCTGTATAGTAGTATCTGTATATTATATGAAATTCAGCTCGTCGCGCCATCAAACATAAAACAATCTTTATACTTTAGACTCATTATTACATAATGGTTTTTGGTCGCCACTGAGGCAAATGGACGACCAATTGCTTCAGTGGCGGGTATCCTCGCCCACGGAGTCAGTGGTAGCGGCTTCGATCCCCAAAACGGTTTTTGACGTTCCAAATTCTATCATTTGATTTGGTGAGGCATTCGCTTTCGTGAAAAGGCACGTGGTTTCGATTATCAATAGTATAATAGATGAATATTTACAATGGTTTTATGTGTTTATATATTTGTTCTTTTACAGTCTGGGTATATTTTTTCTTATCATTCGAATGTATATTATTGCTACCACAATACCATTCTTCTCTATAACAATTCTTGGCATAGATTATGGCTATCTTATTTCAAAGCATGGGTTTCGAGTGAGGCGATCATGGGGACAAATACCAGCAGATAGGCAGCAGGCGTTGGGGAATAAAAACCCCCAATCCTCCCAATCCACACGCTAATCGTGGGTATTGTTGTGTAACAATAGACTGCTAAGGCTATATATATGATGATATATATACAATTACACGATACAAAAAAATAACACAGAATAGTCTTAAAAAATTCAATGTCACTAGGATGACATAAAATATAAAAACTTCCTATATTATTGTAATCTATCGTCACACAAAAAACTATAATTGAGACAACTCTCGAAACACGTTGGAACAGATGTTACAATTTAGTTAAGTTAGATTTATTACAAATACTCTAGTTCTAATTATTATGTACATACATTTACCAAAGACGAGTATCATAAAAATGTAATCACCTGCTGGAATGGAGCAAAAACATATCAGCAACTATCGTAAAAACTCTATCAAAACTATAACACGCAAAAAATAATACATATTTCAATGTCAACGTGTATGGGTAGGACTTTTGTGACTCATAGTTTTGATCTGATATTAAAATCTTATTAGGGTTCCATAAAAAAGTAGCGTTTGTCCACGGTCATTCGTCCGAAACATGGCTGCGTTGAACATGACTGGCAATCGGGGTTTACCCGCGTTATGCCTAGAAGATAATTAATAACCGAACGTTTTCCTGGTTATTTGTGACACTGTCTGTTTTATAATGTTGAATTCATACACACAACTGCATTTTCAAAGTAAAACAAGTAATATAAAAAAAATGTAAAGTCAATTCCTACTTTTATATCCTGCTAATTCTTCTTATAATAAATCTTATATATTAGATTGTTAAAATAATCGTATATAAGAGATTTTTTTTCTCCCATGTAAAGCTAAAATTAAATAATTAAATTTAAAAAAAAAATGAATTGATGAATTAATATTTGAAAAAACTGTATTAACATCAAGTGCCATCTACTAAATGTTTAAAAAAATGTATATGAACTTCAGTGGATAAATAAAAAAATATTCTTTTTTTAATACTTTATTGTAAACATAAAGACAACATACAAGAATTAAAAGAAAACAAGATGTACAAGGGCGAGCTTAACTCAAAATTGAGTTTTCTTCCAGCAAACCCAGGAGTGAAAGAGAGATAAGATAAGCTGTGAGGATAGAAATAAGTGTACAACAACAAAATATAATTATAATATACAAAGTATTAAATAATATACAAAGTATTAAATAATATACAAAGTATTATATATATACGATGGAAAATTTGAACAAGATATATAAATATAGCCATTCCTCTCCCGGGTTTTATTAGCACCCCCTGTTCTATCGACAAGTGGGTTGGCGACCGCGAAAGATTGGGTTAGGTGGCGCGTCTTGAGTGAAGCCTATGTCCTGCAGTGGACTGCCGCGAGATGATATTGATATATCCGGTCTTATGTACTTCTAATGGTATTGGTCTTTGATTACTGTCTAGCCATGGTTCTTGGATGGTTATCAGCCTATCTTTAGAGTGCCATCTATCAGGAAGATGAGTTTTTCCTATGGGATAGGAAGGCAAACGAGCAGGCTTGTTACCTGATAGAAAGCAATTAATGCTCTCCATAGACATCCGCAGTACCATGAGCAATGCAGAAGCGTTGCAGGCCTTGTAGAAATATGTAGGCTTCTTTTTTGAAGGTTCCAATGTCGTATCAGTTTAGAAACACAGCTGAAAGTACCTGTTTCTACAGAGTTTATTTACATTGATTTCTTTGCCAAAAAATATTATATTTTTTTTATATACTCACGTCTATCCCCTGCAGGGGTTTGCAGAGACCATAAAGCTCCATCCGCTACCATTCATCGCAGCGAAACGGCTCTTCAATTGTCGCTTTTCGCCCTCGTGAGAATCAGGACGTGACGGGTGGCGAACCACGACGCCGTCATTTTTCAACAAATTAGGTATATTAAATTCGTGTTAGTGAATCTCACGAGCCGCAAGGGAAGATGGAAGTCAGACCCAGCAGACCTCTGTATGCTGAGGTAAGGCACCATAGTACCCGGAGGAGCCCGATCCGGGGACAGTCGGCACGCTTGCGACTAAGCTCCCCCTTAGCCACGCATCCTTTGGCACGGCAGACCGTGGATTGGCGGATAAACATATTATTTAATAAATAATATTGTTTTATAACTTTATATCGGACCATATCCGCAATAAGGTGTCGTATAACAACCTAACAAAAAAGAAAATGAATCTAGACCATAGAAAATCTGAATGCTAGTCATACAAAACAGTGCAAGAGTATTGATTGCATCATCCTTGCAAGTCATGATTTCACGGAAGAATTCGCCATTGTTTGATTGACAAGTTAATCATCCATTCTAACGATGTTGTTATGTATTTTCGCGCGCTTTTTATTGATGTCTCGAACGTAATGAATCTTTTATAACAATGATGTTTGGTTTTTTAATTTTCAAATGCTATTTTTCTGATCTTTGATGGAAATTAGTTTTAACTATTAGGCCAGTGCCAATTAAAATACAATAACAGCACATCCCTTCAAATGTATTATACAAGTCAACTTTTTACGTTACGTCTTGATAAAATGGTGGCAATTCTACCAATTCTAATTCTATACACTTTTTCAGTCACCTTAAAAAAATCACGATACACGCATTTATTTAATATCACTTCACTTATACGCCTTAATCGAATTATATTATATAATACGCCACCACAATTAAACAATATAACTGATAATTACATAAGATTATGAAAATAAAATAAAAACACAACGTCACTGATGTAAGTTGGCGGGAAAAGTCCAAATGCTATTTACAAAACTATACTTTTAATTTCTTTTACGTCCTTAATGGCGATTAGGGGTAACTATTGTGCCAGTGGTAAGTATAATAAAAAAAGTATTTTAAAATATAAAATCTAGTCAGACATTATGTTTTGATATAATGGTAGACGTCCTACCAATTTATTTTGAACTATTGTAGTTGATGGAAAAGGTATTGTACATTTTTAATTAATACATTTGACATCTACTTTTCGTCGACTATATGAAATTAAATAATAAGTCTATTTATATTATTTATCAATAAGATAGTGTTGGTTCTATCAAATTTCTTATTTTTTTATGGGTAGGAAGGCAAACGAGCAGGCGTGTCACCTGACGGAAAGCAATGAACGCCGCCCATAAATATACGTAGTGCCATAGGGGCAGTGCAGAAGCGTTGCCGGCCTTTAAGGAAAGTGTCATTGTGGACACAGGACAAAGCGCGGTAGCAAGCTGCCACCCAGATGCCGGTTTTCTACAGGAGTGTGGTACTACCCCGAACTAGCCGGCCCATTCATACTACAGACAAATAATATGCCATTCTTGACAAAGTATTCGTCTGCAGCGTGGCTCAACCACTACAAATTTAGTTTAAAATGCCATTATAAGAGTATTTACATTATTTCACTACATTTTGAACAAAACGCCATCCAAATTAAACACTTATTAGAAATTAATTTATGAAAATGTAAGAAATAACACAACTGCAGGAAATGGCCACTAATATTCTTTTTTGGTTTAATCTGTTATGTTTTATACTGGCCAATTAAAATCATAATTTTACTTTGTCTAATATTTTTCTGCATAGTTTTTTAATCCGCATCTAAAGTCAATCAAATATTAACACATTTCGTGCCACGTGGGGCGTATGCTCCCCACGCTTTACAACTGTATTGTTTTGTTTTTCGAGTATGGCTTATAATAATTAAAATAATGTAAAAATCATAATAACCAAGAAAATGATTTAAATAATAATCAAGAAAATGAAAAAGTTTTAAATGCATAACACAACAAACCAATAAGTATATTTTTCTAGGAATTAGTTTAACAAACACGCGCAAAATCTTCAAAAAACGGTCTGGCACGGAAGTTAAGATATAATATCAACTAAGAAAATATGAAACGCATTTTCCGTTAGATTGACAGCGGATTAACCATCTGTCAGATGTTTAAACAAGGCCAGCAGTTAAGGTGTGTGACTTATTGTGTTGCGACCGCCAAGCCACCGGCCCACCGTAACGTTTGGCGTAAAACCTTCACAGAGGTTGTTTAGTGGGCCATTGTTGATCAATCATTCTATTAAAAAAACAGATGTCTAACAATGATATTAACAGTGTTTCGTTTTTGTGTTCAGTCTTTTCCCAAGGTGGGAGGACGTTCTTTAGTCGCTACGGCGGGTATATAATCGTAGAATCAGATGTTGTCATCAACTTGCCGCAGTTTACTTCTGGACATAGGTCAGCTCAAAAGCGCGCCATCCAGCCCAATCTTCGGCTATACATATCCAGTTTCTCTTAGCTGGCCAGCAACGATCGTCACTTCTTCTATCAAAGAGGCGAGGCGACGTTTATAAAACGTAGTTTCCACTTCTACATTCGTCTACTCCAACGGTTGTCAATTTTCCGACAAACGAGATCGTTTTAATCTGTAACGCTTCCGATTTTGCTGACAACAACATAATAACAACACAACCCAAATGTTTTACTGGTTTTATAGGTTTCGCCATTTCTGGAGGAATGGACGTTAATCCACCACGCTTGTCTAATGCGGATTGGCGTGGTAAACAGACTAGGAAAAAATATATTATGTCCCACTGATGAGCACGGGCCACCCCATTTCTGGAGCTACTAACTTTAACACCAAAAACAACAAATTTCATTAATTTGCGGCCGTGGTGTATATGAAAGTACAGTAAGGTCAATAAAAACGTACTTTTTTAAAAAAAATCTCATATTTTTGGCATCACTTGGAATATTTTTTGTGCATTTTTATTAGAGCGCCTGATAGCCGTACTATTGGGCGCTCCAGAATTATCAATTCTTTCTGGGACACCTGATTATTCCGATGCGGGGATCAAACCCACGACCATTGACCATCGACAACGGGAGAGGGACAGAGTCACTATGCCGTAATTTCGGGTGTAGTTGCTCCGCAAATCCGCCTTTGACAAACGTGTTGGCTTATTATATATTCTCTCAAAAATGGTGAGATCCCTTGTCTAGTGGTGAGACATATGTACATATATGGGGTATATTAAAACGAATTATTATGAATACGTTTTTAATAAAGCTCATATATAATTACGAAAACGATAAAATATTTTGATTATAGTATTTTGTGCAGTTGATATTTTCTCGTTCTTTTAAGATTTCACAGTAGCAGCAGTATTCGATTATCATACTTTTTTTCAAATACGTCACAAATAAATTAATACTAAATATAAATGAAAACTTAATTAAAATCTTTAATTTGTGACCGGATCGGAAACGTTCCTATCGATAAAACATGTAGTTTTTTTTAAATTATAGCAAAGACAATTAACAGAGGTCCACAACCTTTTCGGTTATTTAAAAAGGTATTCATTATAAAGATCGGTATGATTACGTCAATCAAATGTTAAATAAGATTTTGTTCAATACGACGGGGAATCAGTTTTTAGACACCATTGTTTGGTGGTCTGGGTTGAGCATATCAAAGGATTTAAGGTAATTTTAGACCGGTCTTTTATATCAAACAATAAATAGATCGATATATGAAGATCTCTTCAATGGCTTTTTATTTATCTAATTCTATAGACGCTTAATTAAATATTCCTGTATATCGGCACAAAAAAACACAACGCACAACGCTCTAAAGGACACAAATGTAAAAAAAATATTCAATTCTTACTATTAGTTTACACTCTCCCTATATGTACATATAGTATATTTTGTAGTGGTAGAGAAAACCAAGCAACTTTCCTGATAACTATGATAGCTTATTAAGGAGTAAAGCATTCACTAGGAAGCACGTATTTCCGCGGGAACCTACTGCTTTTATTATTCTGCTGGGTCCCGCACCTTTAAAGCGCGGATCCGCGGATCCCGCAAATTAAAAATTTGGCGCTACAACTTTCGCATTAATCGCGAGTAGCTCTGTCCAAGAGAAAGTTGTGATTTGATTATTAGTCATTATATGAATAGCACTGAATTAAAAATATAAAACTGTCGTTAGGAGTAAGGATAAAATTAAACAAAACTATTAAACTATGCCAAACATTTAAAGATGAAGAGAAAATAGATTACTAATTACTTTTGTTTTAATGTAATTAATTAAAGGAAAATAAATAATTTCTGTTCCCTTAATGTAAGAAATATTTAATAAAAGTTGATTTTAACACAAAAATCTGTACTTACAATTTGATTTTATTACATAATTTCAAAGATGCGGAATTGAGTAATCCCGCGTATCAATCCCGTGGGATTGAATGAGCTGCGGGATTGCAATCGCTATATGGACGCGAACGAAAACCAAGCAAGCGATCCTTGTAGCAAACTGATGGGCGATGTATTGAATATTGATTGATAGATACGATCGATAACTTGGACGCCACCATTTATCAGTGTTACACGCCACGATGCTCCTCAAGGAATTTATAATATATGAGTAATTTATCTTGTTTTCCTGCCAAGTTTGTCTTCTCATCTAAACTTGATAGGGCAAAATAGTAAACTATCGATGAAAATTAGAAATGTCACAATCACACACAAATTGATGACAAAACTCGGTGACGAAGCGATAAATAGTCAGGCGTTACTTTGCGGAACCGAAAAGTTGACAACCTTTTCGGTTGTCTTCCGTAGAGTCTACTATACGTGAAAATGCCTCGTGTTGGGGCGAAACACGTGTCGTTTACAAGGTGGAAAAGTGGTGGTGTGTGTTTGGTGTTGTGTATAGTGGTTGGTGGGTGGAGAATTGGTGGCCGATTTTCGATAAGTTTTTGGTTTAAGTTCCAAATAAATCCACTTCATCCAGCAGAAAAACACACATTATTAATTTTTTGTTATTGTTTCGCTTGTCACGGATCTTAGCTAAGTAAAACTTCACATATTCACACATTAAAAAGTCCACATAATTTTGCAACAATAAAGTCACTTTTTGCTGCAACGATAGTCGGATCTCCGACAAACGTGATCAACTCATTGCCACTTTAGTTGGCTAATTCGAAAGACTATTGCGGTGATTTTGTTGGAGCAGACGTGTGCTGGAGTGGAGACTGCACCCAGGCAAACGTAGTGTGGGACGCCCCCCGGCTAGATGGTGTTACGATCTGTGCAAGGCGCCTGGCAGAAGGCGCCTGGATATGTGAAGTGGAAGATCGGGCTAGGGTCGCACTTCTTCCTATAAGCGTTATAGAAGCGTTGCCGACCTTTGAGCTATGTGTAGGCTTATTTTTTAAAGGTTCGAATGTAGAAATGGAACAAATAGAAGAAGAAAAACGTTTGTTTGTGAAACATTTTTTCTTAGAAGAAATTAATGTTATAAAAAAACTAAATAGAAATTAAATTTGACATAAAAATAAAATGAAAAAAAAACGTCGTATTGTCATAAAAAAATAATCCTAACATTAACATTAATTAAAAACATTAAGATGGCTTACATTAAGCTTCAGCCACACTTCACTACAATGAAACGATATATTGTGAAATTTGTGGCAGGCTTGTAATAAAGCCAATGCCATAAATTTGAATAAATCCGGCTGCAACAAGCCGAGTAAGCTTGTTCCGATAATTCAATTATTCATTCACAAGAAACAGTCATAACTCTGGCAACACTATTGGCCCTCGCAGTCACCTACATACTGCGCACAATGTCTGGTAATTGCATTCGGCGTGCATTCGAGCCATACGAATGGTACCATTACTGGATCGTTGAAGGTCTACGGAGAGAGATCGTTTGGACGCGTGCCGATTCCAACGTTTGCATACAAACATTTTAGAACAAATATTTATGTATGTATATGTACATCTTCGACAACCCAAAGGGCTCAGTTGCGGAACTACCTTAATAATTGATTGCAAGTTAGTTATAATCATGGCACCGAGGTCAATAACCGCGGGTAAGTTTGTTGTACCGAGGGTAGCTTTTTACTATGAATACCGATGTTTAAAAAAACGTCTTCCATACATTCTTAACAATTTACCCCCGGATATTAGACTAGGACTTAAACTAGGACCAAATATAATAAAAGGAAATATAACAGATTACTATTTAATCACTTCATTAATACTGTCTAAATTAATTTAAGGTTTAATTTAAATTTAATAATGAAACTGCGGATCTCACAGACAAACTGTGCAAACAGTTTTGTGGGACAACAACAAACAAATGTATCTCAAATATTCGTAATTAGTCTTAATAAATAAATAAATAATAAATAACTTATTGTTATTTTATAGATCCACATTCCAATATAGTCGCAGTTTTCTATCAAGAACTGTACAAATGTGGAACAATATGCCACGGGCGATGTTAACATTTGTGTGTCCTACCTATACTCTCTTACGGTGGTGAAATGTGAACACTGACAAACAACATAAATTAGTAAAATGACTTTTGTTTACAGAGCAACACATCACAATTTAATTCATTCGTCAATCCTTATAAGAAATAAAAAAAACCCCTTATAAATATTGCAGTATGGTTATTGTGTTTGTAAAATGGTATATGTATCTGTGAAAATAAATAGTGTCTATGTCTTCCGGTAATTTGACTATTCATATTCCCTGAAAGGCTTTTGGGGGTTACGTGCCAATCCTGTACAATAGGTCCTCAATCAATCTGTATATGTTTCGCAAAAAATAGAACTTTACCAACGCACAGTTTAAGTTTTCAATGATGGAGACATTTATTTATTTATTAGATAATCCAACAGTTTCTTACTTAAAAATAATATAACAAGCAATAAAAACCAAAATAGGATTACACAGTTTGGGCTTAAATATATTACTTTTACAAACTACTATAATAGTAGTCAAATATTAAAAAAAAAAAATTAAGTTGAAAATCTAATTTCGTGAATAGATGTGTATGTATGTATGTATGTATGTGTGTGTTTGTGAGTGTGTGCGATTTAATTTACTGCATCTTTACTTTTGACATTGTTTACTCAATAAAAAATCAGATTTCGAATGTTCTGTAACGAACTCAATGAGGCAATATTTCCCGGACATGGGTAATGGTCAGAGCGAGTCTTTAATTTTAAGACCATTTTCGATTAATGATGAAATTTTTAAACGAGAAGATGTTGAAGCAAATAAGAACTTCTCGAACTAGGATGAAGACCGAAGGAAATAAGAGTTTTGATGATGAGAGGAGAGGATTTGATGATGTTTATACCGTTCGCTTATTTGTCTATTATTGCTTCGTTGGATTCTCCTTCCGTGTTCTAGGAGTCCATAGGTTAATAAAGCAAAACCATGCCATCGCCACGCCACCATAAGCTAAAACCGTAAATTTCATCGACCTTGCGTGTCAGAAGGACGTATATGTTTTAGCTTTAATTGTTTGAGGATATTATAAAAATTACATTAACCGTGTAGCTAAAAATATTACGGTTCCCTAAGAGCTTTGAATAATGTAGAATAAAATAGAATAGTATAGAAATTTTTTTATTTATGACACATTTCTTTTTAAAATATCTAAAATTAAAATATTATTATTAGTATATAAAATATTTTTTATCTACAAGTGTCATAAAATGGTTCTTGCTCAGCATATGCCAGGTTTTCCAAGATCCATCGTGGTCAGATCGCGGACCACAGTGACGACATTGATACGGACACACACACATACATACGCATAAATCCATATATATACTACTACTCATATATATACACATACACATAAATACACTTACAATACAATAAAACAAAAAATAACTAAATCAACAAAGTCGCTTAATCCTAAGGCCCAGTGGGGGAAGACTGAGGCCTACGTTAAGCAGTAGAATGCTTAATATACGCTGTTAGTTACTATCAGTATATACACTATAAGTCACCAAAAGCGACAATTCGTTACTCCATATAGCCGGAAGGCAGGCATTACTTACTTTGTTAAACTATCTGTTTTTAATAACATTGCTAAACCGCATTGAAAACGAATTAACGTAACCTTTATGTTATGTCTACTTCGCCTCGAGAAAGACATAAACGCTCCCAACTGTCATTATCTATTGTTGATATAATTCTTTTTGACGGCTTTTTGCTCGCGGCATACATTTATGATTTCGTGTTGATTACATATATTGTTACATATAAGTATATGTACATATAAAAGTTCAATTATTTTGTAAGATATTATAAATAACTAGCTATTACCCGTGATTTCATGTGTATACACTTGATGTAATTGACGAAAATACTTTTCTTTTTAATTTAGTAACCACACATATTACAATAAAGAAGATATATCTCATAAATTAAATAATATATAGTACATTGAAATTGTGGACATACATATATGCACATCATGATTAGAATATTTTCATAACAATATATATACATAAGTAATGATAAATATAATAAATAATAATAATGAGTAAATATGTAAATAATATTTAAAAATAGTGCATATAAATAAAATAAAATAATTATTGGCAGATGACAAATTGGCTGTCGCGGGTCTATCACCTACGGAATAATATATATATATTTGATTCTATATATATATATATATATATATATATATATATATATGTATAAAACAAATTTTGTATGTGTTTTACGACATATTACAGAGTAAATTTCTTGTAAACCGGTTTTCTTTTTAAATATCAAGACATTTCGTTCTTTGTTGATAGTCTTGTTATAAACACAAAATATTCGACTGAAGATTCTAAAATGATATAGTAATACTGAATGCTTGCAGAAGTACGTTGTAGACTTCAGAAAGACAACCTGTTAATTATCAAGATGTTTCAAAATCACATCATTATCGGTTTAGTAGTTTTAGCGTGATGTTGTAACAAAAAAGTAATTCGTGAGTTCAAATAAAGTTCCAAAATTTTTTGTTTCGTCGCGGAATAAATGACTGTGTTTATGAGCGAATATTTATAGTTCAACCGACATTAATCTAAAGTAATAGTAATACTACCTAATTACCACAGATTCACTACTTCGAAAATTTAGAGGAACTTATTTAATAAAACGTATATATCGAAGCAAAAATGCGTAGGTACTTTTACTTTTAAATTGTATCTGATCACTCAAAAACAGTCGATCTCAACGTTGTATACAATTTTTCTATTGGCAGTTGAGCTATGAGACCCGGACCATTCGATGCAGTATTTTTTGTAGATTCAAATATGCAATAAATTTTTTTAACACCTGTGTCTTTTGCGGCGTTTTTCCTTTTTGCGTCGATATACTAAAGTATTGCGTTTTATTTGAATTATAATAAAATTTTTAATTATAGCACTTAAAGGGCAAGACCGACCGGTGGTAGCAGAGGAGATATAAAACTGCCCGCGGACATATTTATGAAGCACTCAACTTTTTGTTCCTCTTAAATGCATCTAGTGGCACGTTTTCATATATACTGAACACGAGAATGTACTTAAAATGATGAGCTTATTAAAAAACAAGTTTCGATTCGAACAATAAATTGTAGTTTTAACATTATATTTTGAACTTTTCCCGCCAACTTACATGAGTGACGTTGTGTTTTTATTTCATTTTCATAATCTTATATTATTATCGGTTACATTGTTTAATTGTGGTGGCGTATTATACAATATAGTTCGATTAAGGCGTGTAAGTAAAGTGATATGAAATAAATGCGTGTATCGTGACTTCTTAAGTTGACTGAAAAAGTTCATATAAGTTTTTGGTAGAATAGCCACCATTTTATGAGGACGTAACGTTATAAGTTGACTAGTTATATTTCAAGAGATTTCAATATTATCGTATTTTATTTGACATTGGCATAATATTATAGTTATAACTAATTGCCATCAAAGAAATAAAAAAAAAAACATTTTACATAAAATAATAAATAGCAGATCTACAGGTTTTTATACGAAATTTGGGTATTCCACCAATCAGCCATGGAAAAGTGTGGTTAGCTAATATCCATTCCCCCAGAAACATCGACACTTCAAGCATAGCTGTGGGATATATTAATTAATTAAAAAAATAAGACTAGCAATTTTTTAATATTACTAGCAATTAGCATTATTTGAAATTTTTAACTAATTTAAGCTCATAAAATATATATATATATATATATATATATATATATAGCCAGTGTTTAAGCTCATAAACATAAGTTAGTGGGAGATACTGAATAGCGGTATTTCGGAGAACCGATACGATATTGGAACCTTCAAAAAAAAGAAGTCTTCTTTTATCTCAAAAACTGGCAACACATTTGCAATACCCTCGGCCGCCCATACGGCGGCGTTGATTGCTCTTCATCAGGCGACATTCACTTGCTCGTTTGCCTTCCTATCTTATAAAAAAAAAGAAATCATGACTTCGAATCATAAGTTCGAGTCTTACCAACAGATCTATTGCTGCCTGAATATATGGCTGAATATATAGACGGCACAAAATGAAAAAAATATATATTATCTATAAAAACCCTGAAACATTGTAAAGGTTATAAAAGTAAGCCTAAATGTACACCATTGTGCGGTAGACCCCCATTACATTGTTGCGTTCAATGTTGCCCCATTATTATGCTAGCACTTGTTTCGAATGGCCCATTAATGATACCTGTTATGGTAAAGCTTTTCTTTCGCAGATAGTAAGTAGGTAGTTGCCATTAAAGTCAAGGTAAAGGAGTATTTATTTTTGTACAGTATCTACTTTTAATAACTTGTGTTTCTTAGTATATATACAAATTTTAATACCGTCGGGAATGTAATATTTAATATAGAGATCCTGCCAGAGTGATATTGGATACTAAAATGAACAAATTAAAATTAAAATAATTTAAAATATTAAATATACGAGTGTAGGAAAGTGTTGGGCTAGGTGGTGATTCTTGGGGGAGGAATATGTCCATTAGTGAACTGCTGCAGCAGGATGTTCGTTTGGGGGAGAACTCAGTCGATCAATAAACTGCCACAGCATGTTCTTGATGTATTATTTTTAATAAAACCGTGCTTAAGTAAGACGTCTCCTCTTATTTATACTCAAAATCACATTTTGGATAACGTGTAACAATTCGGGCGAAAAAGTGCTTCTGTGTTTACAATTATATTAAAAATGTTCAACTATATAACTTATTCTGCGTTCAATTGACACTTCTGGAATTTTAAAGGGTAGGTTGCCTTATCTGAATCAGCTAGCAAGTTATACTACTTGACATCACTTATAAAGTGAAGTTAACTGAATTATTCAAACAGGCTGGATATTTGTGTGGATAGAAACAACAGTTTAAGTTATCCGGTTTACAAAATTAAAATCAACGCAACGAAACACTTAAGTCTTTATTATAAAGTTTTAAATTGTATAAATCGATCATCTAGTAGATAACTATACTATTAAATACCACAAAACGTGTAGATAAAAATCTATTATAGTGTAGGAAGTATTTTATTAAAATATCATAAATAGATTTAGACATTACGCTATAAGTAAATTAATATTTTGTTGATTGCGAATATAGTTATGTGAAAAAGACCAGGCAGACATGTTTTAATGGAAAACAAGCGGGTTGTTTTCCATAAAATACATGATAAGTAATCATTTTATTTCAAAAATTACCTACGATATACGCCATTGTTAATAAATATTTTTTCATTCGACAGCTATGACTAACTATGAATCTACGCGTAAAAAATTGTCAATTAAAAGCGTTTTAAAAAGGGATCTTTTATCAAAAAATAATTTCCATCTGGTGACACGCCTGCTCGCCTCCCTACATATATACATACATATCGTCACGGCTGTTTCTCGTAAGGGTAGGCACAAAGATCTCCATTTGCTACGATCTCGGCAACGGATTTTCTTTGGTTCTTCCACACTCATCATTCTCTTCATGCAAGCTAGTAAGTTAAGGGTACTCTTGACTTGGCTTTTCTTAAAAAAATCGGTTATTTGGTCAAGGTATTTTCTCCTCCCTATTTCATAAAAAATATGGTAATAAACCTTAATGATGATATCTTCTTTACAGGTGGTGGAATTAGCATCAATGGCCTGAAACAATGTTTAGAACGGCGTCAGTCGAGGGCTCGGGGCCGAGGACGCCGCCGGCCTACGCCCCACACCCCCCTTACGTCCCACCCCGTTTCTATCCCCCACGAATTCGCCCTCCCCCGCCTCAATACTGTTTTGACGCTGCGCGTTTCGCCTGCGATGCCTCCAAGCCGAGATACTTGGATGTCGAGAGGGAGCGGCTAGTTACAAGGTGGTTGGCTGAGGCGAACGAGGCTTTAGTACGAAGGGATCGGCCTCCGAGGTACAAGCCCAGGAGTAGCGAACGAAGACCGGATTTTATAGAGAGGAGACCGAATGCGCCGGAATGGGCCGACAATTTTCTTCTGGGTAGAAGGAATGGCTCTGTCGAGCCGGAGGACGATAGTAGTGATGTGATGACGTTAAAGGAGTTTGTCGATAAGTTCTCACTGCCACGTGTGGTGAAGTTTGAAGGGGAAGATAGGCCGGTGCTTCTGTATAGAGTGCTGGAGGCGCACAGGAGGGTGGAAGCCGTGCCTCTGTCTGGAAAAAAAGGGAAGTTGGTTGGAAAGCCGCTGTACATACCAGATTCTTATGATGGTAAGTTTTTAATAAGCTATTATTGGTTGATGTGTTGTTTCTTCGTTTGACATGTTTTTTGTTGTTGACTTCAAATATGTTTTATAATCATTATTTACGGATATTTTTCGCTTGAATTTTTTTTAAGTCATTTATAAATGTCATTTATAAATTAAAGGCGAGAAACGCGTCTGAAAAAATCAATACGGCGTAACCAATCATTGCTGGATATTGTCTGCCTTAGAATTAAGTGGTGGTTCTTTAATCCTATATTTGTATGAGTTTTGCATGTAGAGTAAGTGTTTGTAGAAATTTGTATGAGTATCTATTTCCAAAAGTCCATGTGAAATGTAGAAATAGAAAAAACTTTATTCATGACAATTTTTTTTTTACTAAATTTGCATTCAAAACCTTCATAAAATTATAAAAAAAACAAAAAGAAAATAATTTTCATTTACAAGTGTCATAAAATGGTTCTTGTTCAGCATATGCCAGGCGTTCTATTGGAGTACCTGGCGCTGGTTTTCAGCAAGAACCGACGTGGTCAGATAACGAATTGACCACAGTGACGACATTGATACTGACACACACATACATCCATATATATACTACTACTAATACTCATATACACATGAATACACATACAATACAATAAAATTAAAAACAACTAAATCGTGTAATAAATTCACAGCAACCAAAAGAACAAGTTCCTGGTTGCACACATAAAATTAGATTTTTGTATTTTTTTAAACATATTTATAGTATGCAAGTCACGAAGAGGTGGTGGCAATTTGTTCCAACATTTAGTTGCGGTGTATTTAAAGCTACCACGAAACGCAATTGTAGTACTCACGGTACCGATTAAAACTATACAAATAACACAGGATGACGATCCTGGGACTTTCAATTGTATTTCTTGGACTGGTACAGAATGCCTATTTAAGAAGAATACAGAAGCCTTTTTTGTTTGTGTTTACGTAATGCTAAGTGTGTCACAGCGCAGGTGTGTATGCCTCATAATGAATCTGACGACGTAGATTAGTTCATTTTAGTTCGCTCTAGAAAACACTATTAAGATATTACTCAACATTTGCCATAGAAAGTTAATAATGGCCTAATGTTTGTATTATGAACCATTAAGCATATAGTATATGCAAATTGAATCAAACGAAAATGATCTTTATAAGTATGCTAACAGTTTCCACTTTACTAAATGGTAAAAAATCGTATAAAGGTATCTATTCAATAAAGCGGTGACAAAAGAAAAGCAATTGACAAAAACGACTATGTCATTGATTTTATTTCTTTATCTTATTTTATTTAATAATTATTTAAAAGCCGCAATAGATCAATTACTACGAATTACCCTAACAAACTACTGATTTGAGCCATATTGTCCTTTTTTTACCACTTTTTTATTTGTCAGAACTGCGGAAATTGCTGTCACATGCTACCGTAGTTCCAACGGCGCTATCCCTTACAAAGTCCCAATTGCAAACTTGGAATGGGAGTTGGAGTTCTCAGTCAATTCAATGCTACCCTACGTAGGAGGCCACCCATATTTTAAAGGCATTTTTTTAAGTAGGATAGTCAGAATTTTCACTTAGCTAAGATCCGCGATAAGCGAACAAAAATAGAAAAATAATAATGTGTGTTTTACTGGAGGAAGTGGATCCCCGTAAATCCAACTGACACTGAAACTAAATCTTACCGAAATACGGCCGTCAGCAACTCTCCACTTCAAAAGAAATCGCCTATTTATGAAAATAAGAAATGTATAAAATAAATTAATACAGACGTAACAAATCATTGCCTCAATATGCCTCAGAATTAAGTTCTGTAATCCTCACCATCATAGAAATGGTTCTTGCTCAGCATATGCCGGGCCCGCTATTGGAGCACCTGGCGCTCGTTTTCAGCAAGAACCAACGTGGTCGGAACGTGGACCACAATGACGACAATGATACTGATACACACATACACATACAGCCATATCCATACATTAGCCGTTAAGTTATGCATTGCAGATTTGACTTTATGTTTTGTTCAGCTATTGGTATTTACTCCCAAAGTCCATGTAAATATAAACACTAACTACGACATGGACTCCGAGCAGAGCATTTTGCCAATCCGTGTGTTTGTTTATCAACTAAGTGTATCCCTGCCTTTATGTCAAGTAGTTACGTCATTAGATGATCACAGTAGGATGAACTCGTTACGTCTGTAAGATCGCTTGACTTTGAATATTGCAATATGCTTAGAAAATGACATAATAGTACATAACATCCAAGGTTTAGAAGCCATTAAGTGCGTTTGAGTTGCGAATTTATTTATTTTACATAAATTGAAGAGATTACCACGAGTTTTTTTTTCGGCTGTTGCTATGGATTCAACCATACCCGAACAATAATGGATAAGTTGACATAATATGGAGTTATCGAAACTTTACTAAACCCATTAAAAAGGCAAAGCCACGATCTCAGAAATTCCTTTCCTGTCCCTTCCTTTCTTCTCTATCTATATAGAAAATAACGGCGACGTGGTTCGCCACCCGTCACGTCCTGATTCTCATGAGGGCGACAAGCGACCAATGACGAGTTTCGCTGCGATGAATGGCAGCGGATGGAGCTCTGTGGTCTCTGCCAACCCCTGCGGGGGATAGGCGTGAATATATATATATATATATATATATAATTTTGCGAGAACATCCTGCCCCGACTTCACGCACAGTGTTTCAGCAAGATGGCGTCACACCACTAGGATGACCATGGAACTTCTTTGTAATTTTTACCCAAATTAATAAGCCGTTTCGGCGCTATAGTCTGGCAGTCTGGCCAGGTGGTAACGTAGGTAAGTTACCGGTTAAAAAAGTCCATAGGGGTGACCTATGGACTTTTTTCTGTGGGGGTAAATCAAAAGTAAAGTCTATGAAATAAATACGAGGAATAATTCAGTACTAAAAAAATCGGCATGGGGTATCCCAACGTCACTACTTCATAAAATACTGCGGCTAGATTCCAAGAGTGTGCCCGACGTGGCGGTCAACATTTAGAAGAAGTAATTTTTAAAAAATTAAACGCGAATTTCTCGTCCTCGTAAACATTATTGAATTTTATTTACATCCTTCGTAGTTTCTTTATTGTTTATATTTTAAAACCTAACTCCGCCACCAGACATCCTTTAGTTTTTCTGCGCCTTTTGTTTTGAATGGTTATTAATGATTACGGCGACGCACTGAGTGGCTGATCAATCTGTCAATGGTTACGGGTTCGATTACGCATCGGGATAAATACAAGAACGGTTTGCAGGTATTTAGTAGATCTGAGATTTGGGTGCTATACCAAATCAATCGATTTGAACAAGCGTCGTGGATTAATGTCCATTTCTCTAGAGATGGAAGGTGCTGTGTCCTGCAATGGAGCGTATATGGGCTGGGAAAAAACATTTTTACAGAATTTTTATGTTTTGGGAACCCTTAACACTTTCGGAATGGATATTTTTTTTTCGCGTATGACTAATAATAATTAAAATATTTTTAAAATCATACCCCCTCCCCATGAGGGGGTTGGGCCTTCGGAACTCAACCGCTCTCCGGACGAAGCGCGGCAGCTAAGCTACCGCTCAGACGCCGGTTTTCTGTGGGAGTGTGGTACTTCCCCGAGCGAGTCGAGGAGGAGTGCAGAAAGATAAAATAAAAAAAAAACGTTTTATGAATTACGATCGAATTTCGACCACTAGCAAATTATTAAGACATTATGTGGGTGGAACTAGAACCTTGTTCCTATATTTAGAGAAGTTATTTGACGTTCTGACAAACGGTCCAATTAAATAAATTACACATATACATACATATGTCCAATTATCAATTATAATACAAGGTCAATTCCAATAGAATAGATCATGTCCATTGATATGATTTGCTTTTAATCAACTTGTTCTTAATAGATTGACTGAATTGTTAGACAAGCAACGTGTATATGTGTGTGCACACGTGAATGTGTATTGATATACAGAATGTCCCAGAACAGAACGGGGTGACAGGATTTATTGTAACAATCATGAGAAAAATCAGAAAAAAATCTATCCCATGCAGTTTTGGGAAAATTATGGGCATTTAAGAAAAACCTAGAAATTTGATGAAACTGTAACCAGTTTTCGGTTATTGTGGTTAAATTTTATTATTTTTGTTCATTTAAACTTTGGAACCGTAACCTTAAATAACATTTCTAAAATCACAGTAAAAATAATGTCACAAGTTTCCTAGAATTAAGACTATTTGTTAAACTATGAATTTAAAATTTTCAAAATTAGTCGATTTTGAAAGGCTCGCCTTTAAAAAAAAAGTACTAGAGTGCCTTGGCAAGTGCCATTAAAGGTTGGCGCATTTAATCAGAATTGTAAAATGGTACAATACTTGTTAGTATCATACTTAAAAAAAAACGAGTAAAAAAATAACTCAAGTAACCCGATTTTTGCTAACCCATTTTACTCAGTTAAAATGTTTTTTATTCGCACAAGCTCTTGGTAGGTTCTTAATTTTAAGATCTTCAGATAGATTTTTTTCTGAGTTCTGGGACACCTGTATGTGAGCATAAATTGGTCTGTTTTGTTTTTGATATCTTATTTTAAAATTTCTATAATGCGACCATAAACTGTTAGCGAAACAAAAATCTATCTCTATGGTACTGACATTTGTGTAGATGCGAATGGAAGGCGCTAAATCAAACGTGAATTTACACAAGTTAAATAAATTGCACGATTCTTAATGCTCATGGAGCTTGTTTTTTCCCGGTCCCGGGAGCAATGTCCCATTAGATTATGCCGTATAGGGAATCTGAGGAGGTCGTCAGTCGCGACCCCAGTCCGCTACTAAGCTAGCCTGCTTGAGCGTAGTGCTGTGCTCGTACGACCTGTATAAACCTGAAATTCCTTCTTTGTTTAATGTTTTCCTGGTATTATTGTAAAATTACGATTGTTTTAATAAAAAAATATCTTTAAATATTATATATTTTTTATATTAATTTATCATAATATTGGCTCATTATATATGTATCAGTATGAGACAATTGTAATTAAATATATATTATTTTATTTTATACCTTGTGAAAGGTTTGATACTCGGTTTATGTATAAATGTTATCTTTTAATTGTCATTCCACAATACCATTAATTATGTTTTAAATTCGACTTTAATTCAGTGGGGAAGCTGCGTTCGAAGTTCGATTCCCGCATCGGGCTGTGGGTATTTATTTCGATTTTGGGTGATCCGCTAATCCTCGGGTAAGTTTGGTGGTCTTTTTCATCCCTCCAGAAATGGAGCGATTCGTACCCAGCAGTCGTGAATACATATATGGGATTTAAATTTGTATTTTTTATGAGTAGTTTTGGATTAATATTACGTTGTGAAACTAATTAATTACGTATATCTTTTGTTAAATTATTTAAATTAATAAGAGTCGTAATAAAAAATAATATTAAATATTATATTTTGTGTATGAAATGTATAATACATTTCATACACAAAATATATAATATAATTTCAATTAGTAATTATATTAAAAATGCTTTAATTTTTAATTTTTTGTTAATAATAATAATTCTTTATTAGTATAATGTGAGGTATAACAAGATGAAAAAAAGACGTATAAAAGCTCATCACATTGCCTCTTATGAAGTACAATTATAATTGATTTATCTATTATTATACATTCGATCGATATTTTAAAGCAAAAAAGTCCTTAATATTATAAATATTGCCATCTATTAGACGTTCATATAGTCTCATTTTAAATAATCTCGTATTATAATCATAACTCAATAGCTAAGCGGTCGTGTAGTCTGTTTATTTTCAGTATTGGTTTCGGTCCATCACTATTCGATACTTACGGTCGTAAGTGTTTGAAATTCCTCACGTCAGCTTAGAGGAACGGAAATTCAATTTTACCTGTATTATGCGGGTGCAGTTTACTTTTATAATTAATTGAGTCGGAATCTTTGAGCCTTTTAATATTAAAATAATTTTTAGTGTTCTTTGCAAATATAAATAAATTTTTATTGCCACCCTTCTAAAGAATTTTTTAACTGTCACAAAAACAAATTGCTGATCTTTTTAGGAAGGGCCAGGTCAAGATTACCCTCAATCGGCGGGCTTGCATGAGGAGAATAATGAGTGTATAGGAAGCAAGGGAAGTATGCCGAGATCGTAGCAGATGGAGATCTGTGGTCTCTGCCTATCCCTACGGGAGACAGGCGTGACGATATGTATGTATGTCACAAAAAGAATGAAAACTTTGTTAGTAGTGAACATTTAATATCGGAAAAAGTAGGGTGTACTGTGCGACAATTATAGTAACAGATAAAATCGATAGCTTGGAGTCAGAATTGATTAAAGTAAGATCCGCCAAAAAAACAAAACGGACAAATAGTGTACTTATAATATGAAAAGAAGTGGAATATATGTATAAGTATATATGTTATCTATGTATATACTTATTTATGTGTATTTATATATGTATTCCAAATTTGAATAATGACCGAATCGGAAGGTCTTAGCATGGGCCTGCCTTGTGAGATCTACTATGCTCTTTCTACACGAGACCTACTATACCTTCACCTGTAAATTGTCATAAATAAAATAAAATAAATAAATAAATATTATCGAAAAAACGGGTGTCGGCAAAATCCTTGTCCTCTGCTGTCACTAACATCAGCAACATCAAACACACACTACTTTTTTTCCACAATGTCCACTTCTTTTCAAAAAACACAATGTAATTTTTCTGTTTATTTTTTCTTTCGCAAATTTTACCTGAGTAATTTCTGACTATCCATCTTAATAATAGAGTTCCTCAAAGTAACGCCTGATTCTATTAATCAGATGAAACCGAGCAAAAAATGTCACTTCTTAACTAAATCTTTAGCCGTATATTATTTCAAATGTAACTCAACTCTACCCCAATTTATCTTGCTTAAGTCATGGCACGTTATTTGTCTTAAGTACTTCCTGAGGTCGTCACAGCCGTATAAGGTCCAAGAGTAATAGTTAGGCCTCCCACGCCCATGGGAAGGTTATACCAAGGCTCATGCAGAATGGGTTTTTTGTTGCATTATTACAATTACACAATTTTGTTTGGAACAACACCAGTGTTATTATAATATTAAATAATATAATATTTTGCTAATCCCGCAATCGATTATTTTGTAGACAGACATATATAAACTAATAATTTAACTTTTAAGAAGATAAATTTTTGGTTAACAAACGGGGTACTGAAGGTAGCTGTGGAAACAGCTACTTTCAGGGGTATTTTCGAACCGATACGACATTGGCATCTTCAAAACACAAATCTACACATAGCTTAAAGGTCAACAAGGCTTCCGTAATACCTATGGTGTCGTAATACCTATAGGCGGCGTTGATTGCTTTTCATCAAGCGACACGCTTCCTCTTTTGCCCTCCTATCTCATAAAAAAGACTAAGTCAAATATGTGTGTGTGTGTGTGTGTATGACAAAGTCAATTAGGTAATCAATCAATTAATAAGGTAATATAAAGTAATTCTAGCTTATATGTATATTTCCATAAGCACCCTTATTCTTACCGAATCAGTAAAGAATGCATAATGGATCGTGTAAAGTGTGTGACTGCTGGATATAGTTCAGTGTTCGTTATAGAGTTTCTCAATCCTTTTCTAGAACGGATTCTAAGCCCCACTTACCATTATCCGCGGACCCCTTTAAAATAAAACAAAAAATCGCTTTATTTTCGCTCTTATCGCTATATATTTTTTTTATTTGAAATACATGAGTCTTTATTTTGATGAAATGGTCAGTGTTGCCTATTTTGATCAATATCGTAATATTTCGGTTGATGTTGCTTACTTGAATCTTTAGATCTATCTTTACATATACTCTATTTCTATATTTATTTTTTTTAATACGAAAGAGTAGAAAAGCCCACGTGCAAATATTTTGTGAGAAAAGGCAACAACTACCTTACTTTTATGCCAACTCCCATAACTCTTTTTAAAATAAGCCAATAAAAAAAATGCCGTGGCCTGTGGACCGCTAGGGGTCTATAGACCCAAGGTTGGGAAACACTGGTCTATGATGTAAACCGGGCACGCTCGTCCTTCGGCTATTGTTTTCCAAATTGATTTTTTTTAGACGAAGCCTGTAGGTCACCGCTACATACGGACTCAATATCGATGTGTTCGATGATTCATTAGACTACGATAGATATATTCGACTATTGATGATTAGGATGACCCTATTTTTGTCAAGATATACAGGATACCATAGAATTTTACTTTTACCAGGTACTGCTACGCTTTCGTAATGCCTTTGGGACTGCGTTTGTCCATAGACGACGACGAGTGCTTTGCATCAAGTAACACGCTTGCTCGTTTGCCTTCCTATCCCATAAAAAAGGTATGGTTTGGAATAATTTCTCCCGCTGAATTCCTACTGCACAACTCGCCACGGAAAAAAGTTTTGTGTTTACCCTTAAAAAGAAAGATAATCTAATATGATTTGTATCTCTCGTAAATTCTTTCAATACACCATCACACTATGAAACCAGCTAATTTCAGCGGTATTTTTGAAATAAGACCAAATATTTGTATGGCTTACATATATATTTTTAGAGAAAGAAATTGAGCATTTTGTTACCAAGCCATTTGGGTCGTCAAAAATTGTTTCTACGTTTATGTAATTGCAAAGATGGTGAGCCCATTCATTTTGAGATTCTACTCACGTGTGTTTACCATGAGAGGTAGGTGTAAATTGCTTTAAATACGATGGTAGAGTGCAAATGGTGTCGTGTGAATCACCGTAGTAAACACAAAGTTAGATAAGCAAGCTAACTGATATCGATACGGGTGTGATCGATCGAGCAAAAATCGATTGATCGATACTAAATTTGCTCTAGTACAAATATTTAGTATGGGTTGTTTAACACAATTTCTATTATAGGTAATATTTTATTTCTATTATAGGTAATATATTATTATAAGTAATATTTTTTTTATGTTTTTTCATTTAGCAGCCTCAAATGAATAATGGAGTAAGGTTTTATTTTGCGGAAATCCATTATATATATTTGATAAACGGATTCGCGTGATTGGAAATCTTTATAAAGGTTTGAAAGTGGAAATTTACTTTGCTAAGAATTACCAAAATATTAGAATATTATAATGCGTCAATAAGCGAAAATCCTGTAGTACAAAAATATTTAGTTGTCTATAAAACTAAATTTTTTCTCACTATTCAAAATTTTTTTCTTTAAAGTAATTTAGTAAAGATGTTTTGATTTGGGTTTGAATGTGATTGCAGTTTTGATCAAAAATACACAGTTGCAAAAACATAAAGTTACTAAAATAATACAAATAATTTCGCCGAAATCTTAAAATCAATAAACAATAGTATATACTCTATATACTCAATATACTACAATATACTCAAGTAGTTTTCAAATAATAAAATGCTAAAATGTTATACATGCGATCATAGACAAACTTAAGGACCCTAATCCATGCAAGTGCGAAAAAATCATTGCAAATAAATAGACTGCTATTTTTCAAGTCGCCAGTTGTATCTTTTGTTAAAGAGTTTTGTACTTAGGACGCTTTCAATGCAGGGGGCATTGAAAGCGTCCTTTACTTTGTCACAGCCGTGAGAAGTATGCTAAGCAGACGCTCACCATGCTTCCCGCCATTCCCTTTCGTCGGCAGAACAATGAAATTCCCTCGTCTATATCTTTAGACGATCGTGAGCACGCGTGCTTGCCGCCCGGGAATGCATAGCGTCGTTTACTGTTAGCCAATTCTATTATATGCTTTATTACTTACGGGTTAAGGTTTCGATAATAAAATTGAACTACGCAAATAACTTTGTTTTACGGAGGCGATCCAGCACGTATATGAGCCCTCACGTTTGACTGTCTGGTATAGGGTAACTAGGCGTTCTTTTCCATTTTATGGCGTGACTGTTTATTGTTAATTATACTTATCAAAGTGTTCACCCGAATCGAGATGTTGATGTACTCAAATAAAATATATAATTTGCCATTAAACGGTAGTTTTCATATTAATTTTTTTTAATTTGCATAATGGAAGTGTAACAAGATGAAAAAAGACGTTTAAAATCTCCATCACATTGCCACTTATGGCGTACTTTTTTTTTAACAGCTTATATATATCCCACTGCTGAGCACGGCACAGCCTCTCCATTTCTGGAGGAACGGATGTTGACCCACCACGCTTGTCCAATGCGGATTGGCGGGTTTACCAGACTCGGAATATATATTTGTAATCCATACATATATTTATAGACCGATGCGGGGATCGAACCCGCGACCATTGACTCCGCAAACGGAGGGCCCCGCCACTGGCAAACTTCATCTATGGCGTAAAAAATTCATTAATTATTTATTTCATAATGTCAACTCTACATAAACTATATACACGTATAGACACACAGAGATCTAAATACATAAGTCACTTATGGTTAAAAATCATTAAATTATTAATAAACTGTTACATTTTGTCATTAAAATCATACATTCGATAAAACTGGTAACTAATTATAATTTTATGATACTGTCATTAAAGCAAAAAATCCTTAATATTATAAACATTGCCATCTATTAGTCATTCATCTAGTCTTTTTTTAAATAATCTTGTTTTCAATTGTTTTAATTCATTAAGTATGTTCTTGTAGATGCGTATACGTATGAGCAGACAGCTTTTCATATATTTACTCAGTCTGGGGTGATCCTCCAGCACTAATCTTTGGGAATCACACCGGTGACGACCAGCGTTATCATTAGCTGTTTTAAATAATTCTTTATGTTTCCACACGAACAATATCAATATCAGCCTGCTGCAGTCCACTGTTGGACATAGGCCTCACCCAAGGCGCGCCACCTAGCCCGATCTTCGGCTACACGCATCCAGTCTCCACACGAACACACACACCTAAAATATATAGAGAGCTGACAGCCTGGCATAATAGAAATTCTAATGATATACTATAGTTACTTGTATCTGATCATACAAGTTTTTCAGAAATCTTAAGATTTTTTTGCCTTTGGTGGTAACTTTTCATTTTGCGGCTATGTTTTCGCTTTTTTGCGTCGATACGTATGGTCTATAGGTATTTATTCCAAGTTTAGGTGTCGCGTCAATCTTTTATTTATACGACTATTACTACATGGTGTTACAAGTCTGGTGCTTAGCAGTTGGACATATGTATGTACGAGTATGTAGGCTGTGAAAAACAGGTTAGTAGTAAATTAAAAATTAAAATAGGTAGTAACGATATATTATTGGTAACACGATTTTAAAATACGTTTCAGTCAATACTAACTCAAATTTAAATGTATTTTTGCGACTAAATGTGCCAGCGGTGAATTATACGAAATATTTCTTAGTCACAAAATTATCAACCTAGGCAGGAACAAGTAATGCCGGTGTCGCAGATGAAGAAAAAAAAACGTTCGAAAATAAAAAAAAATGTATTCTCACTCAGTACCGTTTCTTTCTATATATGGTTTGGTCACGCGTTAAGTTGGGCTTGGTATTTCTTCGCCAATTATTTAAAGATGGATGCAGGAGTTTTGTTGCATTTTCAATAATATTTATAGAGATGTTTTTTATATTGTTATTTTTGTTCCTTTTTTGGCTTTAAGTATTTATTAAATAAATTAAGGATACAAATAATAGTTTCAGTTTGTTCATCTTTACAAAATACTATGAAAAATTATGTCTTAAAATTGGGAATTCCTTCCCGTTGCCGTCTCACGAAAAGACTATGGGAGCATTTGTCAATTGAATCACCACCAGTGATGGCATATCTTGACGCAGGAACAAGAATTTTTATAAAACCGTTCTACCTCAGGTGTTCTAAAAGAAGAATTTTTGTACGAAGTATCTCATCAAATACGCTTTAAAATTATCCGTTAGTTGGCATCGAAAGTTAGAAATAAAAGTTTTTTTTTGAAGATACAAATTCTAAGTATAAATAGGGTCTCATCCCGCCAACTTACATCAGTGACGTTGTTTTTATTTCATTTTCATAATCTTATTCGATCCTTCTTCGATTTAACCTTAAAGTGAAGTGATATGAAATAAATGCATGTATCGTGACTTTTTAATTTGATTGAAAAAGTCTATAGAATGTTTTGGTAGAATGGTCAAATTATATCGTTACGTCTTGATAAAATGGTGGCATTATATCAAGACGTAACGAGATAATTTGAATAGATTGTATTAAAGAGATTTAATGTTATCGTATTTTACTCGACACTTGCGTAATAGTTATAACTAATTGCCATAAAACAAAAGAAAAGCAGAAATATACTTTGTTTTTTTTTTATCAACCCAAAAGTTGACTGACAGAGAATGCCTTCCGGTATTAAGTCCGCTCTTGTACAAAATATGTACATTAAGAATAAATAAATAAATAAAAATAAGAAATAAATGTTTTTTGAGGTCACAACTTCAAAAAATTAGGCCGACGATATAATTTCACAGGTGAGTAGCATTCTCATTTTCCCCCTCCTCCAAAAGAAAGACAGGTTTATTTTATCTAATTGATTACTTGTCGACCTAAATAGGATACTAATTGGATAAAGTTTCACTAAATTTGTGCGTAAAAAACGGTGTCACTCTTGTAAATCATCGTCAGAAGCTAAATTTTATTTTTTAAAGTTAATGCCATTTTAAAAAAAAGACGTTCAATGAAAAATGACGTTTACACCATTCGATTAAACGCTTAAATACAGTAACAACGCTTAATTGAACGGGATTATCTATTTTAAAATAGTTACTAAAAAAGCTAGAAGCACGAGTTGATTACTACGCCCGCAAAAGTAACATGTTTTTCCCATGGCGGGAAAAATAGAACCGGTTGACAGTCCACCATTTATGACAACCGGCGAAGATTTTGTTATGATAAAACATGTCAAGAAACGTCTACAGAATTCAATTATTAATGCCTATAAAAAACTAGACACCTGTGGAATAAAACTGTCGTTTAAACTGTCTGTACATCCAATTATATACTATCCAGAAACAAGACGGTTAATTAGACACTTAAATACATGTATCCTATCCTTTAAAGTGGCTGAAAAACAGAGCTACAGGGATATATATAATCTGCTATCATGAGCTAAGTCACTTTTATTGCCTAATCTATTAGAAAACTATATTCAAAAGCAATAAAAGTATTTATTTGTGTCATTTCTTTTCATTAGATATATATATATATATATACATATATATATACTTTTTGGATCTTTAACTTTTACCCAAGCCTAACTTGGAGAGATAGGCTGCCAAGTTTTCATCTATAAGTCCATTCACAGAGATGTTTATGGGGATAACGATAGTAGAATCAACACATTGCATGGCGGAAATCTCATGAGCAATGTCAATGTACTTTATTTATGAAATTATTAATAGTTATTATTTATTTTTAAATCAGTGATTTTTATTTCGAAATATTAAAGACATTTCGACATGCATATAATCTAAAAATATTATAAATTACTTACCTGACGTCTGGATATTGAAATATGGGCATAGATTGTTACTAATATTTATCAATCATACGAATAAATAAATTAAATTGTTTTCATTAATACCTATCTTAAATAATTGAGGTCAATGTTGGACTTTGACCTCGTTCAAAGTACAGCAATTTATAATTAGAGACACTTGCGTTTGGTTATCTTTACGAATGTCATCATTACTTAAATAAATATTTTTTAAATCATATAATCACACTAAAAAAATAAAAAGCATTATATCACAATATACACACATAAACTAACAAAATATATCATCAGCATAGCATGAAAAAATGTTTTTTTTATAGCAATAGTCAATAGAGGCACACAGACAGATGTTAGTAATTAAATAAATTTATGTGTATTATGTACGTGTATGAAATCTCTCTGAATAAAGGCTTTTATTTTTATTATTATATCTGTATTACATGCAAACATATTATATCTTCACCCCTGTTTCCCGTAGGGGTAGGATCTCTGCGATCACAGATCTTCATTTCCCACGATTTCGACACACTTTCTTTGCTTTATGCACACGCATCACTATCTTCATGCAATCTCGTCGGTTAGGGGAACTCTTGATCAGGCTTTTTTTAAAAACTTGCGCAGTTTGATTAATGTATCTTCTTCTTGATCGTCCCCTACCGACCCTTGTATCCACATCGTAAATTTATTTTATCAGACGTCTTTCTGCCCAAAGCATCTAAGCATTATTTGTATTATGAATAATAATAATATCTTTATTTTCAAAATGTATACATATGTTATAGGACACTAGATCCCACTCTAGGATTCCCTGTGTTGTGCGAAACTAGGCTCTTCCTTTTGTAATTAATACATAAATATTATAAATATCAAAAAGTAGAGAAAATACAAAAAAAGATTAAACGCTGGTGATAATAAAAAAATAAATAAAAAATGCATTAAGTAAGATAATAAATTATTAAAGATGTAATCTGTATGTGGGAAGATGTGTGTGTGTGTGTGTATATAAATGTCTGTAAGGATTCTGTGGTATAAGTTTTAATGTATCGAAATGCAAACTCTCCGTGTACTGCTACATATGATAGGTAAATATATTTTATTAAAGTGGTCAAGGCATTAAACATACGCGTCTCTTACACGGCGCTGTATTAGCGTAACTGTGCATTATTGCTGTCATTAAGGCAGTTTACACACGTGCTTGGGGAACGTCGGTAATAGCATCGATAACTGTACACACTGCGCTCAAACCACGTCGTGACTCGTGTAGCACTGACCCTACACAACTTTGTTTGGATCTTTCATCGGCTGAAGTGTTGTTGAGTTCGCTGTTCTATTTGCTTTGATATTACAAAATGGAAGCGTATACAAGTGATATATGTATGTGACGACTGACGACCAATTGGCTCAGTAGCCGGGCCCTCCCTACGGAGTCAAAGGTTGCGGGTTTGATCCCCGCATCTTTGTAGGCCGTACATATATTTATTCCGAGTTTGGTAACCCCGCCAATCCGCATTGGACAAGCGTGTTAGGTTAATGTCCGTTCCTCCAGAAATGGGGAGGTCCGTGCCAAACTTCTTCTTATGGTTCTATGTCCCCGAGGTAGGGCAGAGGGTGTCCACAGTGCTTCTCCATTGGGATCGGTCTTGAGCGACGCACTTCACTTCAGGCCACGTCAACTCGATGGATTTCATCTCGGCCGCTACGGAGCGCTTCCAGGTGTGTTTGGGTCGGCCTCACTTCCTTTTTCCTTGAAGAGTCCATTCCTGCGCCTGTCTGGGAATGTGATCAGGGTTCCTGCGGAGAGTATGGCCTATCCAAGTCCATTTGCGGCGCAAGATTTGACGTCCAATCGGCGGTTCGTGACAAAGATCCAGCAGGCATTCGTTGGATATTTTATCGGTTAACGAAGACCTGAAGCCGCTGCGTGATGTTCTTTGTTACCCTGCAATATTTTTTCTAGTGGTAGAGCCACGCTGCAGACGAATACTTTGTCAAGAATGGCATATTATTTGTCTGTAGCATGAATGGGCCGGCTCGCCCGGGGAAGTACCACACGCCCGCTGAAAACCGGCGTCACTCAGACGCTACCTTAGCTTTTCTACCGCGCTTCGTACGGTGAGCGGTCTGAGTTCCGGAGGCCCAATACCCTCCCCTTCCCACTCCCCCTCCGATTCCTACTCCCACGTCGATAATATCACTTTCCTTTAAGGTCGGTAACACTTCCGCACTGCCTATGGCGTTGCGGATGTCTATGGGCGGCATTGGTTGCTTTCCATCAGGTGACACGCCTGCTCGTTTGCCTTCCTATGCCATAAAATAAAACCCTCCACGTTTCGCACCCATACAGCCGTGCCAAACAGTAGGACATAAATGGGCTAAGGAAAAAAGAATAGAAAACAATAAAACGTCTATCTTTTTGTATTTATTGTATGTGTTATCAGTTAAGTAGACGCTGTTGTAGCTACTGCTTCGGAAACACTTGAATATCCTTGTCTATCCCCTGATATTATTAAAAATAAATTATATTAAAAATCGAAACTAGAAAGACGAAGGACTTTTCTTGCCAACTTACATTTAGCGACGTGGTGTTTTATTAATAATTGTATTATAGTTTGTCTACCTGTTAATAAATAAATTAAAGAACTATTTTCGGTTCGTCAACAAAGTCCTTTACTTATATAAATGTTATATTATATGTACTTTTATGAGATCAAGTTGCATAATAAAGACTTCAACGCAATAACAATAATAATCAACGTGAGAAATTTAAACGAACCTTACATATATCTTAAATATTTTAATGAACGACGAGGCCATCATTAACCCGCGTTCATTATTCTCGAATTAGACATAAATTAAACAAAGGCGATTATGAAGTGAGGCCAGTGAAACTGCAGCTTGAGGTCGTCACGGACACTTGGACGCGATATCGTTTTACGCACAGAATGACGAGTTTCACATTTGTATTTATATATCACTTAGTGTTATATGATTTTATCGGTAAGATAAACAGGACGACCGATTGGCTCAGTGGCGGGGCCCTCCGCCCGCGGAGTCAATGGTCGCGGGTTCGATTCCCGCATCGGAATAAATATATGTATAGATTTATAAATATTTATTTCGAGTCTGGTAACCCCCCCAATCCGCATTTCCTTTCTTGGCCTTTCCTTTCTTCTCTGTTCTTTCCCTTCCTCTCCGCCACCACGGTCTGCCGTACCAATGGATGCGTGGCTAAGGGCGAAAAATTGAAAATAAAAGTGGAAAAATTAGTAAAAGAGAATTCTTAAAAAGAAGACAGAAATAATTGAACAATTACAAAAATATACTATAATAATCTTAGAAAAAAACGAAACATCTACTCTTGATTTTATTCAAAAATTGAAGAAGAATTTCAAACAAGATTTAAAAATAAATTTAGAAGATTCCGAAGTGAAAAAAATTCATCGTTTAGGCCATAGAAAAACAGAAGATATCAAATCAAGGCCGGTTCTATGTTCATATCTCAATAATTGGAAAAAGAATAAAATTATTAAAAGTAAAAAGAATATAAAGAAAATTTTACATCACCGAGGATTACTAGGAGTGCTGGAAAAGAGGAAAGAATTGACTGTCCATATAGTGATGGATTTCCGCAAAGTAACGCCTGACTCCATTAATAATCTTAAAGAGGAAAGAGTTACAAGCAGAATTAGCCGAACAAAAGAAGAAGGACAATATTGCCTATCTGAATTATAAAAGAACAGAAAGCTGCGCTTCCCCTTCCTCTAAGGCCATAATGACTGAAATATAGTTCAAGCTTCAAAAAACTGTTGTGTATGTCAACACATTATCATTATATTTCCGTTTTCAAATAAAAGTCTTATATAACTTTAAGGGCACCATGAGTATATGGGTACGCAAACAAATTTCCCGAATTACCAACTTCCATTGTCGAGCCTGGGGTTTCGTAAGCAACTCCGTCCCATAGATCAAGAGCCATTGTCTACAGTTTCGCAATGCAACCACTAACCGCGTAATTGCCGCCATTATTTAAAGTAAACAACGTTGACAGTTTTCTTTTTTTTTTATTGTGAGTGTGTATCGCTGTCGATGGTTTGAGCATAGTCTTTAGTTTACTGCTACTTTCCGTGGCGATCGTCGTTACGTGGGGCATAAGGAGAGTTACAATAAAAAATAAGTTTATTTTTTAATTTAAAACCTACGCACGGTATGTTCTCGAAAAAGACAAACATTCTAGCAGAACTTGCGACGGACTTTGTGTCAACTTTAAAATACACACAGACATATTTATTTTATTTCACTATACTTCGAAATCTTTTTTTAATAGCAATTAGTTATAACTATATTTATATATTATAATTATATTATTATATATTAATTATAATTATTCTAATGTCGATTAAAATATATTATAATCACTAGCATATGTTATAGTTAATTGCCATAAAAATAAATCAAGAAGAAAGAAATTACTATTTAACGCCAAACGTAATAAAATCATTAACGTTTGTTCTTCGTTCTGTGCTAATATTTTTGTTTTAATTATTTGTTGCCAGTATTTCGGGGCTATAATCTGTCGATGTAAATAATTTGATTCAATATTAACTTTATATATATATATATATATATATATATATATATATATATATATATATATATATATATATATATATATATATATATCACGCCTATCCCCCGCAGGGGTTGGCGAGACCACGAGCTCATCCGCTGCCATTCATCGCAGCGAAACGGCTCGTCATTGGTCGCTTTTCGCCCTCGTGAGAATCAGGACGTGACGGGTGGCGAACCACGTCGCCGTCATTTTTCGACAAATTAGGTATATTAAATTCGTCTTTAGTGAATCCCTCGAGCCGCAAGGGAGGATGGAGGTCAGCCCCAGCAGAGCCCTGCATGCTGAGGTAAGGCACCATAGTCCCCGGGGGAGCCTGACCCCGAGACGATCGGCACGCTTACGACTAGGCTCGCCCCTAGCCACGCATCCATTGGCACGGCAGACCGTGGATTGGCGGAGAGGAAGGGAAAGGATAGAGAAGAAAGGAAGGGGCAGGAAAGGAAAATGTGGATTGGGGGGGTTACTAGACTCGGAATAAACATTTAAAAATCCATATAAATATTTATTCCGATGCGGGAATCGAACCCGCGACCATTGACTCCGCGGGCGGAGGGCCCCGCCACTGAGCCAATCGGTTGTCTTTATTAACTTTTTAAACGCTCGAAAAAAAGGAAGTCAGTATAAGAACTTTATTGCTAGCCGCGCTTCCTTATCGAATATTAATTGTGACATTAACATTCGATAATTAATGCAAATCATATGGGAAAACATAGAGTGGTTTAGGAAAGTTCGCATTAAAATTTTGCGTTTGTACTCATTCATAGACACATTAGGGTTGCTACATTTTTGAAATTTGTTGTTGAAAGCCCACTCATATTACACTGTTGGGTACAGGCATTCTCAATACACAACGGTCCAATGCAAATTGGCGGGGTAACTAAATTCAGAAATAATTTCACCTCCCACTATTTCCTTCCCCTCCCTTTTTTACTTCCTTATCCTAAGATCGGCAACGCATAATATGATATGCTTGCGTGTGCTTTTAGTGTCTAGCATCGCCCATGAATTTTCACTATTCATGGGCGATGCTAGTTGCTTACCAACAAATAACGCGTTTACTCGTTTGCCTACCTAATATATTATTATTTGCATGCGTAAATATTTTTATAAATTTCAATAGGGCAGAGATCTGGGAAAATGTTAATAGGGGTGTGATGCGGTGACCTGGGTAGCCGGGGATATAGCCTAAATGGTACATTTACTTGTTAGGGAACATCACGAAGAAGCTTCACGATCTCTTTAGCAGTGTGAGGAGTAGCGCCATTTTGTTGAGACCATGTGTGTAAAAAATAATAATTAATACAATGAAATGACAACCCTGAAATACTCACACACTTGTACAAAACAGTTCATCTCCACAATTACCCGCACTTTCCATTTCACGGCGCGTGCCAACCCGAGCGCATCGCTTGCGTACGCTTTACTTACGTGGATCGTTATCTTTTTAATGGTTAAATTAACTGTATCGCTTTGCCGGACAGTTAATGTTATCTAAGTTGTCAGAAAAAGAAAATTTTATCTAGTTCTTTTCGTATCTAATTAGTTGGGAGTCACGCTTTGGATCTGACAACGCAAGATAGATTAACACTGCCAAAAAGTTATTTTCTTAAATTTGTGTTGTTAATATTTTGTTTTTCTTTCAATTAGTTATAACTATTATGCCAGTGTCAAGTAAAATACAATACTATCAAATCTTTTGAATGTAACTAGACAGCTTGTCACGTTACGTGTTGATAAAATGGTGGTTATTTTACCAAAACCATTTATCGACTTTTTCAGTCAACTTAAAAAGTTACGATACAAGCATTTATTTCATATAATTTCATTTTATACACCTTAATCGAACTATTTTGCATAATATGCCACCACAATTAAACAATATCACTGATAATATAATAATATAAGATTATGAAAATGAAATAAAAACACAACGTAACTGTTAAAAGTTGCCGGGAAAAGTCTTGTTAATAGTTATTCAAGTAGAATTTCTAGATTTTTTAAATGTGGCCAGGACACGAATGTTTAGATTATTTCCTTAAGATTAAAAACAACCTAATTGCCGAAGTAGCTAAGTGGCGAAATTACTGCTCCTAAAGTTAATGGTATGTTTTATGGAATAGAAAGGTAAACGAGTAGGTGTGTCACCTTATGGAAAATATATGTTTTTTTTCACAGCTCATATGTATGTCCCACTGCTTGCCTTCCCATCTATGGAGGAACGGACATTAACCCACCACGCTTGTTCAATACGGATTGGCGGGGTTATCACACTCGGAATAAATATCCATATATATATATATATATATATATATATATATATATATATATATATATATATATATATATATATATGTAGGGATCGAACTCACGACCATTGACTCTGTGGGTGGGGGGCCTTGCCATTAAGGCGATTGATCGTCATATAATCAGTTTCTATACATAAATTATATAAAATATAAATGTAATAATGGTCTACACATTCAGAGTCTAGTCGTGCCACCAACCCGCCTTGAATTAGCGTGAAACGTTAACATACAATAACATTTCTCTAGAAAAGGTAAGGCTTGTGTTCAAAAGTGGGACATATATGATGAAAAATACTAATTTCAAATATTGTACGAGAATTTTCTTTTTATTTTATTAGCGCGCAATTGAGCAATTGTAGTAAACCATTTCCGCGACCTTGTAGAAACATCCTTTAGCATAACTCATAAACTGATACATTCCTTGAAAAAATGAGCTTATTTTTTGAAGGAATATATCACTTCTTCTAAAGGATGTTATCAAATTTTGTTTGAATAATATAAATAGGTATAAACAATAGAATTACGACATAACTAACTCATTGGCGAGTCTTTGAATTTTTTTTATGGAATAGGCAGGCAAACGAGCAGGCGTGTCACACACACAAAAAGCATTCAACGCCGCCCATAAACATCTGCAGCGCCATAGGCAGTACAGAAACGTTGCCGACCTTTAAGGAAAGTGTCATTATGGGAGTGCGAATGAGAGGGGGTTGAGGAAGGGGGGAGGATGTTGGGCCTCCGGAACTTGGCCGCTCATTGTACGAAGTGCGGTAGCTAAGCTACCACTCAGACGCCGGTTTTCTGTGGGAGTGTGGTACTTCCTCGGGCGAGCCGGTCATGCTACAGACAAATATTATACAGTTTTTGACAAAGTATTCGTCTGCAACATGGCTCTACCACTAATAATTTGAATACAGTAGTCGCGATTTTAATTTCTACATCTGAGATATTTCAATCTCATAACTTGTCTTTGTATCACAACAAACCGAGTTAAATGATTATAAATTGATAATTTAAAAAAAGAATATTCCATGAAACAGCAAAATTATGCGAGAAGTATCAATTTGTGGACAAAGTACACCGATTATGGATAAAATCAAGTAATCGGTGAGCCAATAGGTCGACTAGAGAGTCATGGTTTACAAAACCCCGTGGGTCGATATTGCGAAATCGATTATGGTGGCCCACGCGAACGTCACCCCGTTGCAATCAATGCCGTCTTATTAAATAAATATTGTATTTTATTATCTGTCGTATCAACAACTCGACTTTACAACTGCAAATAATTATTTGCCCAAAATGAAGGATATCTTTTTTTATTCCTAAAGCAGTGGGACGTTTTGTATATCACTGCTTATGTCTAACGGGTTGGAAACCCCCCTTTCTGAAGTAAAGGACATTAAGCCACCATGCTTTTCTAAGGCGGAGGAGCAGAGCCACTATAATTGGAAGAAAGCTGCAGGTCATACATATATTTATAAACGACTCTCCATTACTCAATTTTCGCCCTCATGGAAATCAGGACGTGACGGGTGGCAAACCACGTCGCCGTCATTTTTCAACAAATTACGTATAATGAAAAATCTTACAGATAAAAAACTTTTAAGAAAATAAAATTAATGAAACTCTGATCAATTTTGACTTCACAAATATATGTATCAATCATTTTCAAATCTTATATGTAAAATACGATAAAACTAGCGTATAATTTTGATGACTTTTAAAATCTAAGACTGAATCATAACATCAGAATAATAACCACATTAGCAGGTCGAAGTATTTTGATTTCATAAAAATACCCCGATTTATTGGCAAGGTTGTGCAAAAATAGCACGATGGGAATTTGTTAAGTAGTCAGTTTTTTTTAATTTGTATTGTAGTGTCTGGTCTGTTGAAGTCTGGTTTATTGAAATGGATAGTTCATTCTGTAAGGATAGCCCAATCGCAATACATCTAATGGGCGGAGTTTTCTAGGATATTGTTAGGTGTGTTATTATTATTATTAATAGTGCAAGGAAATTATAGTTCAATAACTCAATGAAAGATATTTTCACACGAGCTCAGACTGTTAGCGTTATCCTTACTAACTGTACTATTACCGCTTAGATTGATTTTAATACGTAATCTTATATACGGATATTTTCGTAACGTATCCGATCAAACCGACAGTGTTAATGAATCGAAACTTGACTGAACGGCCAAACGAAGCAAACAGGAATATAAATTACGACACAGGAAGGCTCATGCAAACAATTTAGGCCACAGATTGATTACAGGGTTCGATCATAAATCCGGGCCCTACTAAAGTAGCCCGTTTTATCGAATCGAGTTTGTCGAAGGAAAGAACCGTTAATCGAAACTCGCGACGACAACAGAAGTAGGTCAGTGGAGGTGTAAAGGGGTATGAATGCGGTAGTTCAAACACAATCTCGTTATAAGAAATTCCTAGTAACACCTGGCACTGTTTCAACTAGTCTCTTGGTGGTAAAGTTACCAAATAGCGCGTAATTAGACTATTGTAAATTACACTCAAGGCCAAAACAGCTATTTCCAATGTAAATCGGTAGCGAAGTGAAGTGTGACCTGCTTGTACTCTCTTAAGGTGCCGAAACATTGATAGTGATAGTTCGTCTGCTTCACAAGCTCAAAGTTTCTTACAAAGTATGTTTAAGCCTATATTTTTCTTAAAGACCGGCAATGCTTTTGCGATGCCTATGGCACTGCTGATTTCTACGGACGGCGTTGATAACTTTCCATTGGATGACACGCTTGCTCGTTTACCTTCCTAAATGATTCTCTAGATGATATAATTTGGAATGAAGAAATGCCGGAGAGCTGACGTAACCCTTCGAGGTAGCAAATTGAAGTGGCAATGGGTTAATCACGTTTGTTGGTGAACCGGCAATCGTTGGAGTAGACGAGTGACGGATTGGGGAGCTCGTTTTAGCAAACATAGTTTAGAACTGCATTCAGCTAGTTAGAGCGAAGTTCGAAGCGAAAGAGACCGTATATAACGCGACTTAGGGGTCTGCCCTCAAATAGTTGTTGGTTCTCTGGGAGACGTACATATCCAGGTCTTCGGCGCATTACTTCATTACATATCATATCCTCCAGTGAAACATTTTTTTATAGATTAGAGAGGCAAACGAGTAAGCGTGTCGCCAGATATTAAGCAAGCAATATTATAGGCATTAAAATGCGTTTCCAGCCTTTCGAGCATAGCCATCTCTGTAACCCTTTGAGTGACTTTTAGTGAAGATAATAAGTATTTTTTTTTTAAATTGGACTCAAGAAATTACGCATTCGGACTTCTTATAAAATTAAAAAATATTATAATAGATAGATATAACCGTACTTTTATCACCATCATTTCTATATGTAACTATATAATTTTTCAAGTCGCCGCATCCACGACGAGCATATCCTTCTTCGTAACTCCACCGAAGCCACGCATCGAGCACCCAACTCGATTCTAAACTGGTTCTCGATGCCACTTTATTATTCGATTATAAACTTACGCAACTAGCGTAAAAACGCGGATCAGAGGTTACGCGGTGTTGCGTTACGTCGCCTAGATCAGTGTGGAGCGGGCAAATGGTATTTTGCTTAGAAACATCCTGCTTACTGTTTTAGAGTTGCCATGTTGATTGTAAAAATAATACTGACATATACAATATTAAACATCTAAAAAGTATTTCTTTGGCGACCGATTGGCTCAGTGGCGCGGCCCTCCGCCCACGGAGTCAATGGTCGCGGGTTCGATTCCCGCATCGGAAAAAATATTTATATGGATTTTTAAATGTTTATTCCGAGTCTGGTAACCCCCCCAATCCCCATTTCCTTTCCTGCCCCTTCCTTTCTTCTCTATCCTCTCCGCCAATCCACGGTCTGCCGTGCCAATGGATGCGTGGCTAGGGGCGAGCCTAGTCGTAAGCGTGCCGATCGTCCCGGGGTCGGGCTCCCCCGGGGACTATGGTGCTTTACCTCAGCATGCAGGGCTCTGCTGGGGCTGACCTCCATCCTCCCTTGCGGCTCGTGGGATTCACTAAAGACGAATTTAATATACCTAATTTGTCGAAAATGACGGCGACGTGGTTCGCCACCCGTCACGTCCTGATTCTCACGAGGGCGAAAAGCGACCAATGACGAGCCGTTTCGCTGCGATGAATGGCAGCGGATGGAGCTCTGTGGTCTCTGCCAACCCCTGCGGGGGATAGGCGTGAATATATAAAAAAAAAAAAAAAAAAGTATTTCTTTTTCAAATTAGATTTAAAGTAGATTCTTTTTGACGTCTACATTAAAACTAATTAACTATCACCTTTTTTCTCTTCTCTTTCATCTTTTTTTTCTCTTCATTTTTTTTGTACTTTTTTAAAAAAATACGTATTTAATATATGTGTAACTGAATATAGTACGCAAACACCTATTAAATACTTGGAGATTATATCAGCCGCTGCCTACGCCGAATCTTAAAAGTATATTGGGCGGATAACATGGTCTCCAAGGAAGAATTGTAGAGAATCAGCAAAGAGGACCCAATAGATGTCCAGAATAATACTGACATATACAATACATAGTTACTAAAAATCTTAAGTCTTTTTTTTTAAATTAAATTTAGAATAGATTCTTTTTGACGTCTACATTAAAACTAATTAACTGTCACCGATTCGGAAACAGAAGCGGTCTGGGAGAGAAGAAGCGCAAGAAACTCCTATTCTTATTTGTGCTTTTTTAAAAAATACGTATTTAATATATGTACAACTGAATATAGTACGCAAACTCCAGGTATTTATCAACCGCTGCCTACGCCGAATCTTAAAAGTATATAGGCCGGATAAGCGTAGGGCCTCCGACAGATCGAGATGGAGAAGCGTCGTGTCTGCCCTATGCCCCACCAGGCCACCAGGGGACTTAGGACTCAGAGACAGGGAGAGTCCTAATTCGTTAAAAATTGACGGCGACGTGGTTCGCCACCCGTCACGTCCTGATTCCCACGAGGGCAAGAAGTGACGAACAGAGAGCCGTTTCGCTATGATGAATGTGAGAGGAAGGATGGATGAAAAGATAGATGAGTGTGAAGGAAGCAAGGAAGGTGTGTCGAGATCGTAACGGATGGAGATCTGTGGTCTCTGCCTAACCCTACAGGGAGCCAGGCGTGACTATATCTATGTATGTTAGTCCTAGGTCGATAGATTATTTTGGTAATCAGCATTTATCTAATAAGCTTGACTGCATAGCCTTTATTTTTAATAAAACATTGGCCAGGATTTTGTTATACAAGTTTTATACATTTGCCCATAAAGCATATTATATTTTAGCTTGCTAGAATAACTTAATATATAATTTCTTTGTTTTTTGTAGTGTTAGTGAACGTCAAGAAACATTAAATCTACAATATTAAAATTAGTTATATAATAATTGAACGCCTTGTTAGCAACGCCGGAAGAACTATCCGCTAAAGGCGAAAGAAGAAAGTATGCATATTGTGACCCGGTTCACCAAATACATCGAATATGCATGTCGACTTATTTAACGAAGTCCAAATACGTCTCTGATCTTATGTATATAAAATAATACAAAAAAGAGTTGTTATGTCTGACGTACATACCTAGGCTTTACCAAAAATTGTTAACAACAAAGTAAATACTCTTTTTCGTGAAACTATTTTGAGAATTAACAGCTTATTTCATTACTAAACTCTGTGGTGAAAATCATTGGCCACTTATGTGAAGTTCTTTTTTTAAATATTTCTTTCTTTTTTTAAATATCACCTGGTGGAAAGCAATCAACGTCGTCCATAGACATCCGCAGCGCCATAGACACTGCGGAAGCGTTGCCGACCTTTAAGGAAAGTGTCATAGAGGGAGGGGGAGGCAGAGGGCATTGGGCCTCCGGAACTCCACTCACCGTACGAAGCGCGGTAGCTAAGCTACCACTCAGACGCCGGTTTTCTACGGGAGTGTGGTATTTCCTCGGGCGAAATTTTATACCATTCTTGACAAACATTCGTCTGCAGCGTGGCTCTACCACTAGAGACTATCCTCTGTACAGCCCAAATTTAGCGCCATGCGATTTCTTTATATTTCCCACAGTGAAAAAAAATGCTTCGTGCGTCCGTCAAAGAATTTCGGCGGTTATTTATCGACCTCCTACACAAGGGACATTTTTAAAACGTTTTGAGAGCTGATTTACCCGAATGCATAGGGGTTGTAGGGGAATATTTTGATAAGCTATAAAGATTTTTTATAAACGTACTATTCTTCGATTCACTAAATAACAGCCCTCGTATGTCTGATATTAAATTACGTGTGATGCGATTGCTTGTACGTACAAGTTATGTTTTTATAATGAATGAAACTATTTATTGCGCTTAGCAACATGTCATATGTTACGTGATACTGGTTCGTAGATATAAAATGATACTTTCCCACGACCAACACAAACAGCATAATGATATTTATCTTATTACATTTATTATGTGATTTATTTGATTTATGGAAGCGAGCAAGCAGATCATCTAAAAGAAAGTAATTACTGCCGCCAATACTTCTTTAACATCAAGGTCTTTTGTTCTTTTGCCCTAACCTCGCCTAGATTAGGGTAAAAGAAGGTGTCGTGACAAAAGTTGAGAAAGGGATTCTTAGACGGTTTGGGCGCATAGAGAGGATGCATGAAATACGACTGGTGAAATAAATTTACGCTGCGTATGACGGAATGAAAAACATACCTTGACCTAATTGTCGAAGTTTCTAAAAAAGATCAGGGAAAAAGGGTCATGAAAGGAATGATGAATGTGGATGAAGAAGTGTGTCGAGATCGTAGCAGATGGAGATCTATGGACTCTGCCTACACTTACAGAAAACAAGCGTGATGGTTTGTATGTATGTATGGATTTGAACGATGGTAAGGTAAGAATGAAGTAACGGGAGGGAAAGAAGAAAATAAAGAAAGAGTAGTTAAGTAATTAATAAATAATTAAGTAAGTAATTAAGGTGTGTAAGTAGTTGGGTCATTCTAGTCCTATATTTATAGTACGAAATGCGGTAATACAGTAAAATGCTAGCATTTAACGACGATATTCCTTTAGAGTATTGTACCACCGTAGTTAAGCTAGCCTATTCTTGCTATCATGGCTAGAACACTATTAAGATAGGATGCTATTTGCACTAGCTTTGTATTACATGCGTCTTTATCTCTATTTTTTTTAACAACAAATATTTATGAAGGAACGGATATTAACCCACCTCGTTTGTCCAATGCTGGTTGGTGGGGTAACCAGACTTGGAATAAATATCTGTAGACCATACATATCGACGACAGAAAACATATTTCCTGTATGTAGAAAATGATGTATTTTGATTTTATATACCATTTAAATCAGAAAAAAACTGCGTCAAATGCTCTCGATTAGTTTTTAAAATAATTAAAAAATTAAAAAAAAACGACTGAGACCATATATCGTTGCGGAGACCGCGACCTGAAGCAGTTGGACGTAATGAATATGGGGAGGGCAGTGCCCAGAAGTGTTTTGATAGAATTTTTGTCATATCAAAACTTCATATTATGGGCTGTGAAACAAAAAAGAAACATTATTTCCCCAGTTCTTTAGCTTTTACGTGTTAGCTCCATTAAAGTGATCAATTAAATATTCCCAAGATTTTTGGGACAAAATGTAGTTTAGATGATGATATTTCGATAGGGGTATTCTTTTAAACATTTGTATAAATATACAACTTCTGTTTATTTGAGAAACATACATATATTATTGATATTAATCGGTTCAAAGGAAGCTATAAAAATAAACGAATCAATATCTATTTGAAACCAACTCATTAAAATGCTTCAGCTTATCGTGATAACTCCATTAAAATGATCAAATATTTCCAAGTTTGTCGGGACGAAATGTAGTTTAAATTAGGATATTTTGACAGGTGTTTTCTTTTAAACAACTAGTTATACAACTTCTGTTTATTTGAGAAACATACATATATAATTGATATTAATACGTTTGAAGGAAGCTATAAAAATAAACGAATCAAAAACATAGGTATATTTGAAACAACTCATTAAAATACTTCATATTTATATATCGTCTTTAACTGGCAGGATAAGACACCGACTACTGGGTTATGATCTGTTCCTACATCCGCATCGGGATAACACTTTTAAAGGACTTTTTATACCGTTTGTTGATCATAATAAAATCGATTTGATTTCTTATTATATGTACCGTCAAAGGTAGAAAAGTTGCTTACCTGGGTCATATCATGAGACATGACAAGTACAAATTACTGCAACTGATCATGATGAGACAAATCGCGGGCCTAATAATAGGGAGTGGATAGCGTGTGCTCTAGAACTGCTGCACCTCGCGAAGGAGGAGGAAAGTTGTGCTGAATTGGCTGCCAACCTTTGCAAGTCTTAGAAGAAGAATATTTATTTTGTATATTATTTTGTATATATTTATTTTGTACTTCTAATGTGTGCTTTACTTGTTCGCAGGTACGTACATACCAATTCACGGGTCAAGTAAGTCGGTTACCACTAGATTTTTATCATATTTTTCTTTCATAATATGCATAACGTAACCCAAATAATCGCGAAGCAAATCTCCTGCCTCTTTTATTTCGTGCTATCCGTGTACTCAGATGGTTTGATAGTTCCGTACATAAATAAAATATTATTTTTAATTATTTTTTTTTATAGCAAGCAAATGAGTATGTGGGTCACCTTCACATCATAACATTGGAAGCGTCGCAGACACGTTGCCGGCTTTTAGCGAACACATAGAGTATGGTGTTCTCTTCTTGAATGTCCCTATATCGTATTCACGTTGGAACACCGCAGGTGGTAAATTGTTCCACATTTTCACAGTTCGTGGCAGTCAAGAGCGACTTAATCGCACGGTGGTAGTCTCCCAGTCATCGAGGAAAAATAAAATCGTCGTCTTTAAATATTTACATAAATTATATCATATTTAACACGAACTAAATAGCTCTGGCGACGTTACTATATTTTTTTATGGGATCGCAAGCCGCAAGTGGACTTGGATATGCCATACTCTCCGTAGGAACCCCGATCATATTGCCAGACAGGCTCTGGATTGGACTCCTCAAGGGAAAGAGAAGCGAGGCCGACCCAAACACACCTGGAAGCGCTTCGTAGCCTTGGATATGCTGTACTCTCCGTAAGAATCCCGATCACATTCCCAGACAGGCGCTGCATTAGACTTCTCAAGGGAAAGGGAAGCGAGATCGACCCCAATATACCTAGAAGCGCTCCATAGGAACAGAGATGAAATCCATCGGGTTGACGTTGCTTGAAGTGAAGCGCGCCGCTCAAGACCGATCGCAATGGAGAAGCACTGTGGACACCCTCTGCCCCACCTTGGGGACATATGACTATAAAGATGAAAGAAAACAAGCAAACGTGTGTCGCCTGATAGAGACCAATCAACGCTACCTATAGACACCTGCAACAACCTACGGTTACTGGTTCGCCACACCTCACGTCCTGATTCCCACGAGGGCGAGAAGCGACGAACGGAGGGCCGTTTCGCTACGATGAATGTGAGAGGAAGAATGGATGAAAAGATGAGTGTGAAGGAAGCAAGGAAGGTGTGTCGTGATCGTACCGGATGGAGATGTGTGGTTTCTGTCTAAACTACAGGTAGACAGGCGTGACCACATGTATGTACGTATATATTTATTCCGATGCGAGGATCGAACCCGCGACCGTTGACTCCGCGGGAAGAGACAGAGACATCTGTCGGACATATATGCGCTGTAAAGAACTTGCTTAAAGTGATTATAAGATTTCATAGAACCTTTTAAGACATACAAGATTTATAGTGTAACTACTGAACCCTAAAAAAATTGCTTGATTAAGAAATCAGGAAACGATAAACATTTGTAAATACTTTTGTACGTCAGTACTTCCTTTAGATGTTTAATTACCTGACTCCCGCAAATTAATTAACACATAATGCTTGCCAACTGTTATAATGACTCTCAGTCATGATGTAAACTAGTGGTACAGCCACGCTGCAGACGAATACTTTGTCAAGAATGTCATATTATTTGTCTGTAGCGTGAATGGGCCGGCTCGCCCGGGTAAGTACCACACTCCCGCAGAAAACCGGCGTCTGAATGGTGGCTTACCTATTGCGCTTCGTACGGTGAGCGGTCTGAGTTCCGCAGGCTTAATCCCCCCCCCCCCTGCCACTCTGAAATGACACTTTTCTTAAAGGTCGGCAACGCTTCCGCACTGTCTATGGCGCTGCGGATGTCTGCGAATGTTATGGGATAGGAAGGCAAACGAGCAGACGCGTCGCCAGATGGAAAGCAATCAACGCTGCCCGCAGACATCCGCAGCGCCATAGGCAGTGCGGAAGTGTTGCCGACCTTTAAGGAAAAGGAGAGGGGAAAGGGAGGGGGAGGGAATTGAGCCTCCGGAACTCGCTCACTGTACGACGCGCGGTAGCTAAACTACCACTCTGACGCTGGTTTTCTGTGGGAGTGTGGTACTTCTCCGGGCGACCCGGCGATTATTTACAATAACATCTCATCTATATATTAATAAGCAAAGAAATACCTTTGTACCCCGTTTTTAAATTACCCGTACGGATAAGTGTGAGATAGATGTGGCATAGTTAATGTTAGTATGGAGTTCAAAAAATAAGATAAAAAATTTTAAAAATTATTTAATTACAGTGGAATTTCAATTATTGGAGTACGTACCACTAGTGTTTATTAATACATTTAATTTCACATTCATAAAAAGAGACGACCAATTGGCTCAGTGGCGCGGCCCGCCGCCCATGGAGTCAATGGTCGTGGGTTCGATCCGTATTGGACAAGCTTGGTGGGTTAACGTCCGTTTCTCCAGAAATGGGGAGGCCCGTGCTCAGCAGTGGGACATATATAGGTGTGGAAAAAAAAATAGACAGGCAGACAGTGGTGCGTTCGTAATTAAAACAGTCCAAATTAGCCCAATGAGACCTTAAATTGTAACATACGTAGAGTTACAGAGACGCCATGTCGTTGTATTGAGGTGAATCACTTTCTCTTGGGTTAAGTAAAGCTCTTGCCAGTTTCAAATGCATTTACTTGCTTTTCGACTAGAGTTCCTTAACATATAATAAACATACGGAAATCATATAAAGCAAGCGTGCCGACCATTCCGGGACCAGCCTCCCCTGGGTACTATATTGCTTTACGATTATATATATTCTACGATTGCGTTTACGTAGATTCTATTCTACTTATCATAAGGGCTATTGTGAACCATTTTTCCTGACTTAAGCCCGATTAAGTCAAAAAACGTCCCAATACCCGACTTAATCATTGTGGAACAATCTTTAAAAAAATCGAGTGCTACATATGTTACAACACCCGAATTTATTATATGTAAGCACTTGAACTAAATTAGATTTCTATCTTTGTGCAGATTTAAATGTAATCTTGTTAAATGGATGTAAGACGAAATGGAATTGTTCGAAGTAATTTCGACCCTAAATCCCATTACCGCACAACTCGCCACATAGAAAAGTTTCATCACCACTATCTAGACGAATGGAATAGAAATAAAAAAAAACTTTATTTATGACACATTTTTTTTTACAAAAGTTAACATGAATACCTTGATAATATTACAATATATTAACAAATATTATATTTCGAGTCTGGTAACCCCGCCAATCCGCAATGGACAAGCGTGGTGGGTTATTGTCCGTTTCTCTAGAAATAGAAAAAAAACAAAAAGAAAATAATTTTAATCTACAAGTGTCGTAAAATGGTTTTTGCTCAGCATATGCCAGGCGTTCTATTAGAGCACCTGGAATGGCGATCCAGTACGTTGCGTGTTTGCCGAAACTTCATACCATGTGGAACCAGCCATAACCATCGGTGTTTCTGAACCGATGGCACTGAGAAAGTCTGTAGGCGGCGGTGATTGCTTTTGAGGTGAACCGCCTGTTCGTTTGCTTTCTTATCCCATAAAAAATTCTGAATCTCCTTTTCCAAAAACATACTATCCTAATGAAACTGAAGCTTAGTTTTTATATAAATCTTCTTATCTAGCACTTTTTACCTACGGAACCCTAAAGCAAAATAAAAATTTAAGACTTTTTATTACACAATCAAAGTCTCAAGTGTCGCACAGTTTATATTAAGTTTCCTTTTTTACGAGGGTAATATTTTGAGTGACTGCGTTTATCACTTTCACGCTTGTCGCTATTTCGAAACGTTTTGGAGATGACGTCACAACATAGTAAGGTCCGATCGAGTGGCATGACGGTCGCGGTCTGATTCCAACGTCTTTGGGTACCGATTCAGTGTCACTGTCTTATTTATGAACTCGTAGTAGCGTGTTGTGTATGAGGTGAGATTGTATCTTCGCATAAATTACACTTACGTTTTGTCTGTGTGCGGTTGAAACACGTATGGTCGTTAGTTTATCTGTGCGAAAATCGAAATCTGTTTAGACCTATTGTAGAATATACCTTACAAAAGTATTAAATATATTCATCGGTCTTTCCGAACCGATACGACATTGGCACCATCAAATAACAAGCTTATTCATACCTAAAAGGCCGGCAACGCTTCCGTGACTCCTGCGGTGTCGCGGTTGTCTATGGGCGGCGTTGATTTATTTCCATCAGGCGGCACCGCTTGCTCGTTTGCCCTCCTATCCCATAAAAAATATATTATATAATAAATTTACAACTAACAACATATTTTCTCCATTCTCTGGGTTGACTAAGAGAAAATGTCTGAGGGCATTAGACGTAACTTCAAAAATAAAATTAGTTTTACACAATTTTTTTATTACGATATTTGAAATTTATACGGATACTATTAAAATATACACTTTGCTTCAACTAGCTTTCTACACTTAAAAATGGTTAACTCGATATTATACTTTTCCTATTAGTAATAAACACACCCGTAGAATTTCCGATATCATATCCAATTGTTAGATAAGGATCTAGGTTGGAATTCCATCGACTCGGCATAACAACGCGCCATTTATGGTTGAGTTCACGAGAAGAAAAAAACTCGCGGTCCGACCGATGCAACAGATCTCAGATTCCCGATATCCGCGTCCCGCCGGGCATCGAACCCCACGCCTGCTACATCTCCATTGAGATAACGACGACAATTGAATCAAGTAGAATACACGGATATTGGCAAAGGTTTGATATTACTAGATGAGGTATTTTACACATGTCCGAGATGATGGCAGCCTAGAACGTTTATATACATATATGAAGCTTATATACATATAAATATATGCCAATATATGAAGTTTATATACATATAAATATATGCCAATATATGAAGTTTATATACATATAAATATATGGCAGTTATAAAAATCAATATATGTTTTTATTGTTTTCTTTTTGCTTATTGTTTTGTTGTCAGTTGTCAAATAAATTATCCAATTAGATAATCTACAATAAATAACCATTATTTTTCACCCCATAAAACCGGTAGGAGGTTACGCAAATGTGTACTGTAGGGAACAATACACATGCGGTTTTATTTATGACATTTAAGAGGTGAAATTGGATGGAGCATTACTATGTTTCATGTCTCAGAAACAGAACCTACCTACTGAAACATACCAATTCGGTTATTTTCGATTTGGCTATACATATTATACATATATGATATACATACATACAGTAAAGTATTACCCTGTAAAAAACATTTAGAGAGATTCTTACTAAGAAATTTTATCCATTTTTTTTTACTTTTATTTTGTTTTTTCTATTTATATTTTTTGTTATTTTGCCTAGAGATGACCTCGGGAACTTATTGTATATTATTGGGCCCATATAGTTAAAAAAGCGGTCACTGATGAGTGATAGTTTATTCTTAATGATGGTGATTTCCTTCAAAATTCAGTTACAGCATCATGCTCTAGGAAACGTTATCATCATCATTTGTGAAATAATCATTTTCATCAAGAGCCAACAGCTATCTTTTTTAGGAAATAGGCCTGCCCGAACATTTAGGAAATAGGCCTGCTCGACAAAATTTGAGGAATCATCGCGCGATACGGAACAATTGCAATTACAAAGTTAGCTCTATCGCACCGGTATTTATAGCTATCCTTGTTCTTTAGAATGGTCACAAAATGTTCACTCCTTCATTGTCAGGCCTGGTTTATTTTAGAACTAGATAAAGCACGTGTAGATGATAAGAGTCGATGATTAGCTAGATAGATTAGCTCAGATCAAGATTTAATTTCTTCAGTAATACAAATTGAAAATCTGACCGTTTTCCATTAAGTTAATCTGCAGTTGTATTAGAAGTTTGTTCGATCGAATATACTTTACACAGATTTGGTTAACAGGCTGTACTGGAAGAGATCAAAAAATGGTCAAGAGTGAACTGAGAACTAGAAACCACCATTTTACCGATTCGTAATCCAAAACGTCAAAAAAAGTTATTTATTTACAAGTTCAAATACCAAATCCGATTGTATCGGTAGTGAAAAAAAAAAAAAAACATTGTGACAATTACTTGCAAAAAATAATTACGAACGCATGTAACATGATTGCAAATCAAGTTTTTTCTTAGTAGCCATGTGAAATTTACAGAAAGAGTATGAGCAATAAGCTCATAATTTGAGGATTATGGACTACGACGATGATAATTTGACGAGAGCTGCTCCTCTATTCTGTGACCCTACTGAAAAAGTGGAAGTTGCATCTGCCATAACACTCTCCGGTGAAGTCGCGACTTCTGCTTAGGCCGATATTGGAGAGGAAAGATGAATCGGTTTGGAAGTTGACAACGATTGGTGTAGAGGAGTGTTGGAGTAGATATTGCGTTTTGGAAACGAAGTGTATGACACTGCTTGGCTACATGGAGAAGCGATCTGTGTAGTTTGAATGTTAGAAAGGGGATGCTTGCAGCCAAAGACCAAGCTAGGTTACGGTTACGTAGGTTGAAGATTATGACGATATATAATGATGATGTTTTTAAGTGGTACATATAAAACAGTTATTGATGTAGTTATAAGTATTACCAGAGCATTATACAAAATGGAATACTATCTTAGAATCAACGACACTACACAATCGTGAATTAATAAGGGTCCTATTTATAGTACTTTATTCCCTAGGTAAGAAGCAATCTGTCAATGAGATAATTTGGAACGAAATAAATAGGACCAATATACAACTACCTGATCGTACTTAATCATAGCTTATTGCAGTTGGAGTCGTGATAGTTTGCATTTTGCAGTTTAAGACGAGAGTTATTATCGATAAAATTTGTGGACTGAAAATTTTAAGAGCAACTTTATCACAACCTTAGTGGTGAAGTGAGATGCAGATAAAGCTGTTTAAGTAATATTTAGAAACCAGTTTGATAAAACACTGGTGTCTCTCAAAGAACGAATTAATACGTAGTTTTTTTAGTGTCACTACATTATACAAAAAAGTCTTTAATCTGTAATAATATACTATCATTCGAAAGTTGATTACAGTTGCTCTAGTTACTGAGTTTACCTAATCACTGATCCTTCGAGCCGGAACAATTTTGTGATGTGCTGATTAGTTTTAGTTAAAATCGCAAAGTAATATTATATATGGACTGTAGGCATATTTTTTAAATTTCAATGGTTTAATTGGCCTTATATGGTAAGGTGACGAGACTGACTTATGCTAATCCTAATCTCAACAGAGTTAAACATTTATTTCTAAAAATAGAAATATATTAAAGTATTAATTTATTTTCAACCCATAACGGAAGTATTTCATTTTTCATACGAGAAGAAATTGTACTCAACAAAATGTTCTAATGAAAATTTATTAAGTATATAATGTAGGGTAAAAAAAATAACAAAATAATTTAAAATGAATAAGCAAAATAAAAAATGCCATGCCGGCTATATGGCGCCATTTATGCGCTAAAGGTTAAAATTATAATATCATACAAAAGTATTCTAAAAATTATTGCATAAAACTAAAATGAAAAATTTTCTAAAACGTTTATTTAATATTGCAGGTAAAGAAATGATTAACTGATAATTATCTTCGAAGATTTACTACACTGGATGGAGCGCAGTACGCGTGTCGCTTCCTGCAACTGTAATTGGGTGTTTCTTTAAGACTCTTGGAGGTACATTGATTACGGAAATATACGAACATATAAAAAAGGTCAGGTCATGAGTACGTCGAGCTTACATGAAGAGTGATGAGTGTGGAGGAAGCAAGGAAAGTATGCCGAGATCGTAGCAGATGGAGGTGTTGAAAATAGGAATAACTAACTGGCAATATTTTGAAAATCGCAACACTTCTTGTTAGATCATTGTGAAATATAATACAAGAGTTAACCTTCCTAATTAACGTATTTATTTTTAATTGAACCTGCATTTTTAACAATAAAACGAGCGGATAGCGAATTCCACAGGAGGTCTGTGGTCTCTGCCTACCCCTACGGGAAACAGGCGTAACGATATGTATTTATGTATGTGATTGTTATTGTCACCGAAGATATATTTTGCGTTAATAAAATAGATTTTCTGTTATTTTTGTATAAGAAAATAATAGAAAAATGCGAAATATGGCCATTTGGTTCAGCCATTACCTTTCATCATCATCATCAACAGCCTGCGGCAGTCCACTGCTGGACATAGGCCTCCCTCATAGAGCGCCACCTACCCCGATCTTCGGCTACACGCATCCAGTTTCTGCCAGCCGCCCTGCGCAGATCGTCGCACCATTTAGCCGGGGGGCGTCCTACACTACGTTTATCGAGACGCGGTCTCCACTCCAATACTCGTTTGCTCCAACGATTGTCAGATCTCCGACAAACGTGACCAGCCCATTGCCACTTTAGTTTGCTAATTCGAAAGGCTATGTCGGTGAGTTTAGTTCTCTGGCAAATTTTTTCATTCCGAATCATATCTACCAGAGAAACTCCGAGCATAGCTCTCTCCATAGCTCTCTGAGCGACTCTGAGCTTATGAAGCAGACGGACTGTCAGCGTCCACGTTTCGGCGCCGTAGGAGAGTACGGGTAGGACACACTGGTCGAAGATTTTCGTCTTCGACCAGTGTGCCACATTACCTTTAGAATAAAGTAATTGATGATTATGATTTTGGGTAAAGTTAACCCTTTTCTGTTTAATATAATTGGTATTCAAGCTAAAATAAATGATGGGTACATACGAGTACATTTATCGATCATGCTCTTTTATATTTTCAATTTAGCCGCACAACACGTTTTAGTCTACCTATCTATTCGAAGCACTAGACACGCATGAACGCACTGAATAGATAAAAAAGTATTAGCGACACTTCCGGTCGTTTTCACTTCGCAGTGCTGCGGAACAATTACTGTGAATATGTATGTACGCTTTTGTTATACTATGAATTCCTAGTACAAGTTCTACTTTCTTTGTTATTTATAGGGGTATGGTAAATAAAAAAACCGGAAAAACTTTTTTGAAAATGCTCCAATACATGAATGAAATTTGAGTAATAGACACTACCCTTTTTAATTAAGTTGTAGATGAAGAGGCATTAAGCCCGTCTTATGAATCATATATAACTGGCCTGGATTATATTTGACCGGGCCAATTTGCCCCTGTGCCCTCCAAAGGGACGTCTACTCCCACGTGAAGTCCTATCGCTGCCTGATTCCCAGGGGAGGTGGCATCGCACTATGGACCCGACATATGAATAGGTACAGTCAGATCTAGAGACGACGTGAAGTCTATCAGGACACCTAAAAGTGCAGTTTTCTACAACGCAGCCAATGACCGGAAGAGCCGTTGCCCCCTGAACTGTGGCTCGTGCAATCAGGGTTCAGCCCCAAGGCACGTGTCGAATCTTATATTAAAACGTTTCTTAGTCATATAAATAAAATCATAAAATAATATCATCTATCAAATAATAGCATATATCCTTTACATACGAGTATATACATAAAATAATATAAATACTAAAAACTGATCATATATTATCATATTTAAAACATTTTTTAACAGACCATATATGTCCCACTGCTGAGTACGGGCCTCTCCATTTCTAGAGGAACGGACGTTAACCCACCACGCTTGTCCAATGCGGATTGGCGGGGCTTTTAAAACATTATGTATATATTATTTTTAACAACAAGTGTGGGTGTGTATAATAAACTAGGGATATTTTAATTACTATTCAACAATAATTGAAAGCTAATGTATTTAAATTTAAAACGAAAGGGTTCCAGAACTCTTATCGTGCGCGACCAGGAAAACAGCTAATCGTAAGCGATCGTAAAACGCAGGAAATCGTGCGCGCTAATACGGCATTCCGACGTCCGTCGGCACTTAACAAGTTCCATTCCCGAAATGGAGCCGTTCTGTGTTTAAATACGGTTGGTTGGGAGCTACACGTTGTGTGGTCGACGGTGAACTGTAAATTATAATTATATAAATGATATAATTAAACAGCTATTTCATATTGCAGCTATAATTAAGCAGGAATAGCTCAGTTGGCAGGATTCGGGAATTAGTTTTGACACAAGCATTAGTTGGAATGGTTTACAAAATAAGAAAAATAATTTAAGAAATAAAACAAGTCAAAATGATCCTTTTAGGTAATAAATTTTAAATTATTTTCAGTTTCAAAAAATGTGGACAAATTCCTACGCTAAAATAATTTAGCTAGCTAGCTAAAATAATTTAGCTAGCTAAAATAATTTACGCTAAAATAAGTCAGGCGTTACTTTGCCGAAATCGATTATAAACATGTATGTACACCCAAAATTACTTTGCTAATCCGCGAACAAAAATGAGAAAATTAATATTGAATATTTGCGAAAGTTGTATAGATAATTGCTGACGGGTGTTTCGGTAAGCAATTTTCATGATAGAGCAGGCAAACGAACCCCTAACACCCTAGACATCGCATAGACATCCGCAATGCTGGAGGCGTCACGAATGCATTGCTTTGGAACTGTTCTTGTTTCGATACACCACAAGTTCTTAGTAGAAAATTGCAATACAATTGTTGGACTACAAAACATCCAGGTGGTGGTTATGGTATTTTAAATACGCGTTCGGCACATATATAAAATGTAAATTGAAAAGTGTAAAATATAATAAAGTATTAATATGAATAAGATATAAATGTACAATGAAATGGAAGAATAAATTAATATTATTTTGAAGAATTTTATTAGAAGATAAAAACCCCCTAAAGATCCCGGGTGTCGCTGTAAGCAGTACGGCAGGCACGCCATAATACACATATCTTCAAGGAAGCCATTCAAACGAAAAAAGATACATACATATATGTATGTAGAGTTATTTTTCTAAAAGAGACTCACTTATCTTTGAGTAAACGAATGTTCATTTGTAATGTGGAGCCAACTGTAAGCGGTTCAACAAGGAAATAAGTTTGTTAGAGTTATATATAAATTATGTGTTGGTGTATTTCGGAACGAGGAATGAAGGACGCGGCAATTGGCTTGGTTGGGTATATTTCGAATAATAAAAAAGGGGAATCTCAAGACATCGTAGTGTCGGAAGATTGCCTAGTCCAGCGGTTCTCAACTAGCGCGTCGCGGCACAATAGTGTAGCGTAAGCCCCTGTCAAATGTGCTGCGAGATTTACAAATACGATATTGGGGTTAGATGTACATAGATTACTAACAATTTTGGGGTTTATTGTATTTTAAATGCTTGTGTTGTTTTTGTTTAAGAGTTAATCATAAAATACCTATTACTCACTTCAAAATTCTATTGAGGTTGTAATCTCGATCGTATCGATTAATCTCCTTCGTGTTCTCTCCATTCTATTCCATTGTTACCCCGATCGCACCGTTGTTCCTTCGTATCTTCTCCTTTCTACGTGACATTGGCGAAATTATCTGTGCTATTTTTGAACTATTGAAAGCCATTAATTCAAATGAATGAATGAATGACCGATATTGGGGTCTATTTTTTTTACTATTTTTATTTACGCTATAATTAATGATGTATAATATAATATATGTACCTATACTTCACCTCAACTAACAAAAAAATTGCATGTATGTAAGGGTGTGGCGAATTTGTAAAGAGTATGAGACTGCATCGTTGAGTAAAACTGGTTGGGAACCCCTGCCCTAGTCTATGCTAGGAATTACTGTAACAGTATATGTATGGTAACCCCGCCATTTTGCATTGGACAACCGTGGTGGGTGAACGTCCGTTCCTCCAGAAATGGAGGGGCCCGTGCTCAGCAGTGGGACATATATGGGCTGTTAAAAAAATATAATGTACAATATTATACATAAGTACATATCTTAAAGCAACGAAAACTCACATTAACTAATGGTGACACAAAAGTAACCTAAACCATTACAAATATATAAAATATTCGAGAAACAGTTTCTCGGATCCTACTTAAGAGAGATTCCGCTTACACTGAAACCCGACGGCAATCCCGCATGCAATAGTAATTCAAAACACACAGTGAAAGGCGATATCGGAGGCAATAAACAGTTCAAGGCAGATAAGTCAAGTTTGGGTTATCTTTCCGATGAAGAACTACGCTACAGTTATAGCGTGACTTTTTTTTGTATGGTAATACCGTAACTCATACGATGGGATATAATTTTCTACTATTTATTTTTTATGCATGTTACGGGAAAAAATAAAAAAAAAATCCGCAACCCACGCTCTTCTATTGAATTAGCTCTTTTATAAAAAAAAATATGTTTTATATGATAGTATAAAAATGTGTTATTTTTTATTGTGTTATTTTTACATAAACCTAAAGTATATGTAAATATAACACATTGGATTTTTGATGACATGAATTTATAACAGTGTTGTTTTCCTGAGCGTTGCCGAGAGATTGTGAAATATTAAATTAAATACAAATTATACATACAATCAATTTTAAACCGCCTCCGGCATTGTGGGTATCTATAGATGACGATGATCACTTACCACCAAGTAATTATGCTGGTTTTCCCGCTCTGATAACAAAAAAACAATTTCGATCACCCAAATATCGTAATTGCAAATTGGTTACTTTATGAGTCTAAGGTCATAGGTTCTATTCCTTCTTCTAAGAGTGCGTCTCCGAAGTGCCGAAGGTTGGCAGCCAATTTAGCACAACTCTCCTCTTCTTTCGCGAGGTGCAGCAGTTCTGGAGCACTCGCTATCCCGGTTCACTCCTTGATATTACGTAGCCCAAGACTTCCTTCTCCGACTAACTTGTCTTTTACCCGAGACTTTTCCCATCATGATAAGTTGCAGCAATTTGTTGTATTCCTGAATCGGGATAAATATTTGCTTTTGGTTATAACGTGTTTTTCCTTGTTATTTGTGTATTAAAATTAGTACCTACATAGTACAAATACTAGTATGAGTTTGAATCTATAGCATATGTATCATGTAAGCATTTTAATTTGATAAACAATTTAAAATAGGATTTTTGTAATTTTGTTATATCATGGGAAAACTGAAACAATTTTATAGCCGTTATATATACTTAACGAAATAACATAATATATTAGTGAATAATGAAACCAAACAAGAAATAAAGTATAAATACAATTCTTCATTACATGTTTCTTTAGGTATTGTTACGAAAATAAAATAAAAAATTAAAATAAAATAAAAAACTATTAATTGTCGAAAATCTTATTTAAATTATTTAGTATTAAATTATATTAGTACAATTTATAGTAAAAATTATCCAACATTGATGGAAGAAGTCCTTAAGCTTTAGCTCCTTCCAGTAGGAGTGTTTTATATTCTCCGCAGCAATCTCTCTGTTTAACAATGCTCTTTTAATTTAAAACTTAAATTTAAAACTTTTAAAAATTTTTTTTGTTCTTAAAGGAGGAGGAGGGTTTTCAATGTAGAAGCCTAGAAAGCATTATGTGCATTAACTAAACAGTTTGCTAATTAACTAAAATTTTATCACCATGCTACCTAATTTGGACTTTGGAAAACGGTTGTTTTACTTCTAGGAAAATCCGTAAGGAGGGAATATGCACGGCCGTAGTTTTTGCCTTTTAGGTTTACTTTATGAGCAAGATTAAGAAAGAGCCAATTACAGCAAATGAGCCATACAGCCGCGGAACTAGGCCATCAGGAAGACTTGTGAAGATATATAATTGCTTACCTGTGGAATATTTTACGATGTCCACATGCCATAAATAGAAACTGAGTTACACGTTTCCATGTGTTCATGAAACGTTGGCTACTTATATATTTTTAATTTGTTAATTGTATATCATGTAAACGTACTACTAAGATGATCTTATTGGCTCAGTGGTAAAGCTACTGCTTTCGGAGTCGATGGTCGTGGCTTCGATATCCGCATCACTACAAATTAATGTATGGTGTACCGGTATTTTATTTCAAATCTAGGTGCCCCGCCAATTCTCCAGGCATTCTTCGAGAAATGGAGGCTATGAAAAAAAATACTATGGAAAAGTATAATGAAATAAAATAAACGCTTAATTTAAATTTTCCCATATCATAAGTACTGTCAAACACAATCTATTTGTACAATACAAATATTTATCTAAATACAGCAATTGAACTTGTGCACTCAAAATTTATATGTGGCTCACCACTTCGTTTTAAAAGTGAGAAGAGACTATTAAAAGTAATTAGTAGTTTTGGAATGTTTAATCTAACAATTTAACAAAACTACTTTTACTGAACTAATTTTAATCTAACAAGTGTCATAAAATGGTTTGCGCTGGTTTTCAGTAAGAACCAAAGTGGTCAGATCGCGGACCACAGTGATGAGATCTGTGGTTTCTGCCTACCCCCACGGTAAACAGGTGTGACGATATGTATGTATGCAGTGTGTAGTTTGAGAAATAGTTTTTTTTATGGCATAGGAAGGCAAACGAGTAGGCGTGTCACCTGATGGAAGGTAACCAACGCCGCCCATAGACATCCGCAATGCTATAGGCAGTGCGGAAGCGTTGCCGACCTTAAAGGAAAGTTAAATTATTAGAGTGGGAATCGGAGGGGTATGGGAATCGGAGTAGGAGTGGGAAGGGGAGGGTGTTGGGCCTCCGGAACTCAGACCGCTCACCGTACGAAGCGCGGTAGCCAAGCTACCACTCAGACACTGGTTTTCTGCGGGAGTGTGGTTCTTCCCCGGGCGAGCCGGCCCATTCATGCTACAGACAAATAATATGCCATTCTTGACAAATTATTTGTCTGCAGCGTGGCTCTACCACTAGAAAGATAGTAGTGGTATTAGCTTCGAAAATATTGAATCTGAAGTTCAGTTTCTCTACCTCTTCCTTCTTCGTGAGCGAATGTAAGCTATAAGATAATACAACTTATCGAGGTTTCTCATGATAGTGCTGGGTTCTCCATATAAGACTATCTCTACGATAATTTCACATTACACCATTCGCCTATTAACAGAGGCCGTGTGAGTTAGCCTAAAGAAGCAACTGATAATCTGTATTTTAATGGTACATAAATATATATCATAGTCTATGCCTTAAACCGCAAATTATTATTGTTTTTTTTTATTATTTTATTTATGGACTATAAACAGGAGTAACAATAATACACATTATTCTAAATACAACGTAATATATATATATATATATATATAGAATAAAAATTAGTGATACCTTACTATGGAAAGGGTAGAAAAAAGTAAAAATCTTCTATGTTGTTCAGTTCATAATCGACGTCGCGTGAGATATATTTAGGCTTGTTTTTTTAGGTGCTAATAACGGTTGAAGCTACCTGGTTCCACATATATAAGCATTGCGGAATCGTTGCAGCACTTTGAGAAATGTGTGGGCTTGTTTTTTTTTTTCGAAAGTTCCAATGCCATATCAGTTCGGAAAAACTGGTGGAGATAGCTGGTTCCACAGGGTGGTGGTGCGTGGAAAGAAATTTCGGGTATAGCGCACCATACTGGTTCGCCACTCATTCAAATGGTAGGGGATGAAACTTTTCATCTTCACCACTCCTCACCATTCAAATCGTGTCTTTAAGATAACGTAGAAGACTATCAAAAAGTAAACGAATAGTCAATATTATGTTATGGGCTTGGATTTGTTTTATGCAATTGGAATTCGCCATGGAGCTCTTGAGTTGACAATGATATTCATAAATATATATAACAAACCTTACGTCATGAACAGCTGTTAAAAAATTGCCATTCTGAAAAACAATGGTCAGAGTAAAATAGAGCGCGGACCAACCCACGACAGTTGTATAAGAATGACTTAATAATTGTGCTGTAGCCCAATTTAAGTTTTCACCATCTATTCTGCTAAGCTTAAATCCAAATACATATCTTTCATAACCGCGTGCAACATCGCGAAACAATACTGCAATCATCTGGCGCGTGGGTGACTTTGCGACACAGACGGCTGTGTTTCGGGTGACCATATCGTTCGCATTAATTGAGACATTTTCTCTGTATTTCATCTACAATATATTAAATTTGTAATTTATTAAACTTTAGTATCAATAGGATTGAACAACTTTTGAAATTATACTTATATCAGAGAATTTAGTTACGGAAAAGATCATAAAAATATAGTGATTTCTAATGACCCGTTTTTTAGTATCGTTCCACATTTTACACACAATAATACATACAATTATTATATTTTTTTTAACAGCCTATATATGTCCGACTGCTGAGCACGGGCCTCTCCATTTCTAGAGGAACGGACGTTAACCCACCACGCTTGTCTAATGCAGATTGGTGAAGTTATCAGACTCGGAATAATAATTGTAATCCGGAATCGGATCGGAATAAATATATGTAATATTTATTCCGATGCGAGGATCGAACCCGCGACAATTAACTCCGCGGGCAGAGTTCCCCGCCCCTGCGCCAATTGTTCATTATACTATAATTAATTACCGTGATATATTGCGTATTAACTTTTCATATTGTATTATACCACCAAGCGTAAATATATTGAAACGATTCACCGGCACGAAATTTACATGTTGAAAACTGGGAACAGACAAGTCATTTGTGGTGTCAATTGTGTCTTTAGACATTTGGTGTGAAATATTTTGGCGTATTATTTAAAGTTGCTATGATTTTAATACTACTACAGTATCGATAGAAAACAATTAAGACGACTGATTGTTTTATATCCAAATTTTATAGTTAAAACCATGGTCGCATTAGTTATGGTGTATATTAATGCTCCGTTGCTTATATAATACGGATGTTTTCGAGACTGTAGTCCTTAGCTATGTTATATTAACTGAATAGCTAGCTTTGCACGTGTACAGTTCGCATAATTGTATATGATTAAGACGCCTGTTTGCCCCAGTGGGTAGAGTACGTGATTTCTTTGATAAAGGTTTGAACTGAGATTCAAATAGTAAATGCAAAAAACAACTCATTTTTTATTTGTTTTGGCTATTTTTATGGGATAATCGTTTGCATCAATGCCGCCGCTGTTTTGGCCTTTTTCGATCCATCGATTTTTATGAGTCGATAGAAAATTTGGACCAGTCGGTATCAACTTTTTGTAGAATTTTTTTATATAATAATATATGCATAAAACACTCAAAGGACCACACTAAAAGGTCCCTAGGAATGCCATGCCAATAATACTTAAATGACACAAACAAATACTCGGAATAAATAAATGAACTCTCTACCTTTGACTCCGAACGCAAACACAGCCGTTGAGCTATTTGGGTTGTCTAAACCTAAATCAAAATGTTTCTAATTTTTAGGTTTAACATAGTGTCTCAGATGATTTTGATACTTTATGGAAGATATAGAGACTCAGGTTATATTAATCGAATAAACTAATAATTATCAATTATCCAGAGATCGCAAAGCCACTTGTCTCGTGTCAGTAGCTCGCCATAAACATACATACATACATATCGTCACGCCTGTCTCCCGTAGGGGTAGGCAGAGACCACAGATCTCTATCTACTACGATCTCGGCATACTTCCCTTGCTTCCTCCACACTCATTATTCTCCTCATGCAAGCCCGCCGGTTGAGGGTACTCTTGATCTGGCCTTTCTTAAAAAGTTCAGCATTTTGGTCAAGGTATGTTTTTCGTGAAAAACATAAGAAAGAAAAAAATAAACATAGACAATTTTCTCATCATAAACATAAGAAAGAATCCCGATTCTTATCCTTCAATGAACGTTATCGTGAGAATGTGGTACTTCCCCGCACAATATTTAAAAGTTTCGAAAAACTGGAACTCCTCTCTCCTACAACAGTATAGTGTAGCGATATTCCGAGATCTAAGAATTTATTACGTAATTATATACGTGTTTAGTAGTTGTATCACGCGTAAATTTACCTTATTTAAGAAGTTGTGTAGACCATTCTTATAGCTATTCCTTTCACTTTAGAGACAATATATGCATACAAAATACATTATAAATATACCAAGGATAATATCATTGAATTTTATTCTTTATGTCTTCCGATTTAAAAGAAGACTTTTGATTAAACTCCTCTCTGTAATGCTTTGACACGTTTAGAATATTGAAAATTGAGAGCAATACGGCGGTAATAAATAATGAGATATAATATATAATATATATAAGATATATATAATATATAATGAGAGCAACACAGCGGTAAAACAATAAAACATTTTCTTGAGAGCAATACGGCGGTAATAAATAATGAGATATAATATATAATATATATAAGATATATATAATATATAATGAGAGCAACACAGCGGTAAAACAATAAAACATTTTCGCTTATGATTTTCTGTTAATGTCATATGGTATTTCTCTGGTTAAAAATTTAATATTATCATTACTTTATTTTAACAAGTGGCAATGTGATAGTCGTATCACTCAGAGCTTCGTCAACTAGTGAGTGGAGACGAATCTTAGCAAATGTAGTTGGTAATCAGAGAGACAACCAGTGAAAGACAGCTGGTAGAAACTGCTTGTATGATGTGAAGATCCGGCTAGATAGCGCGGTTTGATGAAGGGTTATTATGCCCAAGGGTTAACTGTATGTAATAAACATTTAGTTTAGTCGATGCGTAACTTGACTTCATGGAATTGATTTGACACGGGGACATCCATATCCACAGGGGTGTGGGATCGAGCCTCGGGGATGAACTCTACTGCTCGCGCAGCAAACTAAAGGCCCCTCCCCTCTGTCCTAGATACCGCTGTACCCAGCGGTTTTTGGGCATCCTTAAACGATTTCGCGTCGTCGAGATGTAACTGAACCTATTCCTGTGTCTATCTTTTAATCTACAATACAAAAAGAAAAAAAAACATTGAATGATTTTTTTATCTTGAATTCCCACAGTATGACCGTTCCATAGTAAATATTACAAGGTTAAAAAACATTTCTCAATAAATGAAAAATCGTTATGACATATTCAACTTGGCGGCTACTGTTTTACCATTGTTACATTATATTGACACCTAATTTAATATGACAGTGTACTGTTTTATCATAGTAGCCATTTGGCGTCTAATTAAATATGACAGTAGTGTCTTATCGCTTTCATTTGGCACCTAATTCAACATGACAATCTACTATTGATCACAACTTATGCTCCCATAACATTTAACAACAGATCACTGACGATCATATTGTTTGCGACCTAACTCGGCTACTGGGGCGTCGCGATCTGGGTCAGTGATACCAATTTACTGGAAATCATTCACTTATTTCAAATTGGTCACATAATATATGTATAGATCACTTTATTCAAATGATGAAGCCAGGAATAGTTATATTTGAATGATTTATGAGATTGACTTCTTTAAAAATATATTTTAACGAAGACTGCCTATTGCCTATAATATATAAAAAAATCTGCCTTCTCTTCAGCCGTCACGTCACGTCAGCCTTTCACGTATACAAATTTTGATAAAAATACGTTTAAGTTTTGTGTAACTTTTATCATTGTGGACATCTCAGGCGTGAGCATTTGCCAAGTACCGCTTTCACTTGAGCTGTTGTTTATAAAATTTACAAATAACGCAGAAAGAATGCAGTGTTGACGTGCAGACAAAAACCGTTGTTTGTCCGTGTTGATAGTTTGAACGGAGTGATAAATATCGTGTGAGCATGTTATTAGAGCCACGCATATATATATATATATATATATATATATATATATATATATATATATATATATATATATATATATATATATATATATATATATATATATATATATATATATATATATATATATATATATATATATATATATATATATATATATATATATATATATATATATATATATATATATATATATATATATATATATATATATATATATATAGCCCACATCCTTTTTACTGGTAAATTAAAAAATATATCAATTAGCAAATTTCTACAAAATATTGTATCATATAAAAGCTTGTAATTTATTTACTTGTCTAACCTTATTTAATTGAATGTCATACATATATAATATATAATTCCATTATTAAAAATGTATACATATATAATTCCACGTATCTTTTTTCACTGCTGTTCACTTTTTAATATCAGATACCATTTTTGTGGATAATACTAACATTAAACCTTAGCCTTTAACAAAAAATAGTAAAAATAGTAATGTACCATAAAATAACACTTTATTATTAACCGAAGGTTAAGTTTAATATATAATCACATTAATGTAAATTATAGCCTTTAGTGTAATGTTGTTGTAACGAATGCTATCCTTAACAAATAACTCCGCTTGCAATGCAACGGTTGCTGCCCAAATAAATAATGTAAAATGACCGTTAAGATAACTTATCGTGATAGATAACAGCAGCCATCTTGGCCGGGCGGGAACCGTTAGGTTGGTTCAAATTTGAAAATTCAAACTTTATTTTATCTTTGTAAAGCGCGATATTAAGTGGCCAGTACTTCATTATACATTATACAACCTTCTTAGTTCTTTTAGGGCTGTCATTTTTTTTAAAAGATTGTCTTAAATTCAGCATCTAAATTTGATCTTCGGAGGAAACAATCGTATTTTGGCGAATGAGCTGTCAATCTGCATAGGATATATCTTACACGATAGATAAGTCTCTAACGAATAATAAAAAGCACTGAAAAGATAAAGATCTTAAAGATAAAGGATAGTCTAACTTATCCAAGATCCGTGAACATAAATCAGCAAAACAATATTGTGTGTTTGCGAAAAAGCTTATAGAGAATTACTTACCGAGAGACAACCATTAACATTACGGTTGTCTTTCGTAAAGTCTACTACGCATGAGGATGCCTCATGTCGATGCCTTGTGTCTGTGGTGAAAAGTGATGTTATGTGTTTGACTACGTCATCACATTGTCATCAACGTTACTAAGTAGAGCGAGGTGTTGTAGGGTGGTTTAGTGACGTTTCTCGGCAAGTAACTCTCAAAGAAATGTATAATTTATTCGCAAACACACAATATTATTTTTCGGATTTGATTTCGCGGATCTTAACAAAATAACTTTGACTGTCTATCTTTATAACGGATTTCCAAACGCCTAACTCCATCAATTATAATAACAAGGTATAGTTATCATAATACCAAGGCTAGCTGAAAATACTTTTCGATGCGAAATCGCGAACCGTAGTCGCCGATTCGCATGGATGGATTGGTAAATAGGGAAAATCTAAACTTAGTTGAAGGTTATGTCAAGTATAACACAAGCTGTTTTCCATAACTTATATACTATAAAATATACGTACGGGCTCATATATTTTATAGTTTTCCGAACCATAACGATAAAAGCAACCATAATCGTCATTTATAAAGTCCTCTATATTCTTATGAATTTCTCATTAAAATCATACTAGCTGTCCCGGAATTCATTTGGACACATGCAAATATGTATGTATGTATGTACATAAATAGGCAATTGAAATATAAATAAGCAATTTTCACCTCATTTCGTTCGCTTCGCTCAGTTTTACCCGCAGGTTGACTAGTAGAGAATGCCCAGCGGCATAAGGTCCATCTGTACATTTGTACAAGAAATATTAAACAAATTAAATATTTTACAGCCCTTATATATTTAACTACTGGGCGCAAAGAGTCCTTATTTCGGGAGGAAAGGACATTGCGTCCGTATCGTCTGAAGCGTGGTACGCTTGTCCAAGGCCAATTGCCAGGCAACCCAAATTGTTCCTGTATTTATTTCCAATTTGGGTCCCATAAAAAAAATCATAAAGTACAGTTGACAGCCCTGATTGTTTTCGAAATAGAACAACGCGATCAGCGTCACCGCGAAAGTTACTATTGTGTATCATAAACTGATTATTTTAAGGTCTTATTTCGTATGTTCTATTTTGAATCAGAGAAAGCAGGCCTGATCTACGGTCCTAAGCATTGATAAGTGCGCTTCCCGCTTCGGATTCATGCAAATTATTATCACTACTTTGACCCGACTCTCGTGGGCGGTGTGCGTTGTGTAATCCTTATTTATAGCACTCACATTGCAGTTGCATCGAAGGGATATTGTTGGCACAAATAACATTGTATTATGTAAGCAATAAAAATCGGTGCTCTGTTGCGGATGTCTGCTTGTCCTTGTCCTCTTAAAGTTTATTATTTATTAAGGTTGTATGGCTACTACTCATATGACGTACATAGTTGCGGACGTCGCTATTTTAACCAAAAAGTTGGCATATAGACTACAAGCTGGACTCAAGAAGTCTTCAAATAAGAGTTTCATTGACAAGTCATTTAAAACGTGGACTTGAAGAAAGCTAAAGTTTGTCAACTTTTTTGAAATTTCAAATCAATTCTTCATAAAATATTGCATGACTAACTTAGAAAAACTGATCCAATATAGTTTTAATGTAAATAAAATTATTTACTTTTTTTTGGTTATCTATTCGGCTGGTAAAATGTTTAATAAATAAAGAAGAAGCTAAATAAACAATTTTTCACTTGGCAGCATGCATCACAAACTCTTTTTATAGTATATTTTTTAACAAAAAATATTTTAAAAGGTAAGTATCAGACTGCCAAGCAGTATCTTTTTGACTGGACCAATCTTGGAAAAGACTATAATACCTTACCTCAGCATGCGGGGCTCTGCTGGGGCTGACCTCCTTGCGGCTTCCTTGCGGCTCGTGGAATTCACTATGACGAATTTAATAAACCTTATTTGTTAAAAAATGACGGCGATGTGGTTCGCCACCCGTCACGTCTTGATTCCCACGAGGGCGAGAAGCGATTAACAGAGAGCCGTTTCGCTACGATGAATGTGAGGGGAAGGATGGATGAAAAAGATGGATGAGTGTGGAGGAAGCAAGGAAGGTGTGCCAGGATCGTAGCGGATGGAGATCTGTGGTCTCTGCCTACGGGAAACAGGCGTGACGATATGTATGTAGTTTTTTTAGCCATCTATTCGGATGATATGCTGTTTAATAACAAAAGAAGAAACCAAATAAACAATTCTTCACTTGACCGCATGCATCAGTAACTCACTCTTGACACAATCTGAAAGGACTTAACAACTTTTTCAATACCTTTTTCCATACATCATCGTCAACTAAACCGTCTCATTAAGTCTCTTCAGCTTCCCTTCTTGGGGTTTTATTGAAAACAAGTTGTATTGTATGGTAAGGTCGTGCGCCTACGTTGACAGACGTCGCGTCAATTTGATTGACAGTGAATCGGCCCGGATAGCTGGAAGTGGTTGCTCGGTACTCAAGCCGTGTGCTCCCTTGTTGCATACACAACTCAATGTCAGTTTTATTTAATAATAACTAGTTGTATTATTCCATGGATCTAATTGGCGCTGGGTTCATTATATGCATAACGCGAGCCAAACAAGTGGCTCGGTGTCGGGGCCCTCCGCCTGCGGAGTCAATGGTCGCGGGTTTGATCCCCGCATCGGAATAAATATATGTATGGATTACAAATATTCATTCCGAGTCCGGTAACCCCGTCAATCCGCATTGAACAACGTGATGGGTCACTGTCAGTTTCACCAGAAATGGAGAGGCCCGTGCTCACCGAAGGGACATATATGGGCTGTTAAAAAAAAAGCCAAACAACCGCGTATTTTCATGCCCTCCGCGTACTCAGATAATTTAGTAGTTCCTTAGATAAAAATATATTGTTTTTATATATGGAAGCAAAAAAATGAATACACTGTAAATTAATGGCACCATTTACGTTTATTTTTTTTTATGGGATAGATAGGAGGGCGAATGAGCAGGCGTGTCAGCGAGCCAATGATCACTTACTTAACAGGTGACCCGCACGCTCGTTTGCCTCCTGTGCAATAAAAAAAGAACAGATCGCGGGTTCGATTTCCGCATCAGGATAAATATATGGAGTTCATATATGTATATATATGATTAGTTCTACGTTTTCCGCTAATCCACCTTAAACAAGCTCGGTGGGTTGATGTCAAATCCTCCAGAAATAAGGAAGCTCATGTTCAGCCCCTGTAGCGGGTTAACATGGTATGAGTTGTGAAAAATAGTTCTAGAAGTATATGAAACCGTTGCTATTATTGGGCAACGAAAAAAAAAATTATTCCAGCACTATATTGCACCGTAAAATGCCACACTCCGGAACTGAGAGGCCCTTGTCTCGTATTCACACGACATGCTTATCAAAACTACAATAACCATTATTCGAGTATATATGAGGATATGTCCATAGACGATCGTCTTAAGTACCTGATCGATCGAAATTCGCCTATGGCATTATAATAATTATGAATTATGATTATATCTTTAATATATCTAATACATATTATATATGTATTTACACACACAATGAATTTACATAATTTTTATAATAAAAGAAATAACAATTTTAAAATTCAAAAATAATTAATATGCGCAAAATCGAAATAAGTAACAAATATCTACAAAAATAAACATATAACACTGTAAGAGTACTAGTGGGTACTTTCGTTTAGAAAATATTTGAATTGTTAAAATTAAATCATTAATAATATATCTAAAATTTAAAAGTTTTATATTTAAACAAGATACATCAATAGCATTATACGAATATATAAAAACATTATTTTTGATTTTATTGATTACGAACGACTTTATTTGCTGACAAATCTATTATATATAGGTATATAAATAAAAAAAGAAACAAGACGTTTATAATAAAATAAAAAAAAACGTGAGTACAGTTCACACGCAGTAGATATGGACCCTTCAATATTTTATCTCATTCTTTCGCAGGCTAAATCCTATAGATATGTGTTTAGTCTCTTTTTAGTATTGCTTTTTTATTCATTCATTCATCGACTTTCGCTCGTTCGTTCATTCATCAAGTTTCAAATCATAACGGCGCGGAAGCAGTCTCCACTTATATACTCATAATTTCTCAATAGTATAATTAGCAAAAAGAAATATATAAATCAATATAAATGATAAGTTACCGTATTTTAAAATAATAATAAGGTACTTTTCTGTCTACTTCGCGTTTTTTTCCAACAGATGAAAGTCGAAGTCCCAAAAAACATTAAAAATTTATGGTGACTATTATCGAGCCGAGCATTGCACAATCGGAACTGTGTACACTACACTACACCGGCGTTACTTCCCGTCCAAAAGAAAACGTACTAAATACAGAAAAGAGCTAGCTGATTACATAACGGGTTGAAAAAAATCATGGTAATGGTCTGCTAACCGATTTAGCCACGTCGACATGTTTTAAAAGACCACAGAAGAATCAACTCAGGGCCGTTTTAACCACGACGAGACAAAAATCTAGCTTTTATTATAAGTTGGCAAACTTCTTAATGATATTGCCTTTTTTCTGACTTCTTAATGCTATTCCTTATGTTATAGTTCATTCGAAATAGTTTAGATAATCCTGCTACGCACCTTTGCACCCCCGGCTAAGATGGTTCTATGATGGTCAGCAATGGAACTGAGATGCCGTTAGCGTTGTGGTTGTCTAGGGCGGCTGTGACTTACCAAAAGGTGACCCGCATGCTCGTTTGCCTAGTATTCTTAAAAAAAAGGCGCAGAATTTATTAAAGCCTCTTACGTGGGCTGCACAAAAGGGAGTCCCCCTAATTGTCCTTGAAAAGTATAATAAGTATTGCTATGAGATTCCAACAAAAGTCACTCAATTAGGACTTATGACTACCTCAGGAAACAAGGGATTACCCCGGAAAATAAAAAAAAAATCTGTACTATCTCGGAATAAGTATTTCTTAAGAATAACTTATTTATATTTATTTATTTATCTTTATGATCATGATGGGAATAATCGCGGGCAAAAGACAAATTGGTCGAAAAAGAAAGTCTTGGCTACGTAATATCAGGGAGTGGACTGGGATAGTGAGTGCTCCAGAATTGCTGCATCTCGCGAAGGAGGAGAAAAGTTGTGGTGAATTGGCTGCTAGTCGGAGAGGCACTCTTAAAAGAAGAAGATTTACCTATAGATATCGTACCTGTTTATTCCATCTGATGGAATCTTCGAAAAACAAGTATTTCTCAAAGGCAGGCAATGCCCCTATGAGGTCTATGATGATGCAGATGTCGATGGGCGGTATTTGCTTTTCATCGGAGGAAGCCCTTGCTTCTTTGCCTTCCTATCCCATAAAAAATTAGGTATTTCTACGCAAAAATTGAAACAGTTAGAAAGTTATTGGCGCGGGTGAAATCGCGTATTTAAATAATGAACGATAAATTCGGACTACAAGCCAAGTTGTGCGCCAACTAACGGCATACTATCCACAATTATACTAAATAAGTTTCCAATACGCTCGCTTTACAAGGTAACTGTAACAAGGAGCGTTATCTTTGGAGGGATCATCGGTAATTCCATCGGGCTGGACCGGCCGTAGCCTAGATCTTAGGCATTCGCTGATAACGTACATACACCAAAACCGATCTTTTGTGAGGAAGGTTGTTTACCTGGTTTGGTATTATAATCGACTTAATAATACCCGTACCTAAACCATTATATCGAAAATTATCGCAAATAAGTGAAAACGCTGTAAATGACATAGATGTCAAATAATTATTGCATATTAGGATTAGAAAAAAATACTGTGTCGAGCAGTCTGAGTCTCAAAGTTCTACGATCTATAGAAAATGTTG